>BLYE01000213.1:0-98732 GCA_016586335.1 Nitzschia putrida
TCGAATCCCTGTACGGCACTCTGAAAGTGTACATTGTTGGACAAAATCTCCTCCAACTTGTTTGGGGTTGCCAAGAAACGGACGGTCCTACGCATAATACCATGATCTTCGAGTTGAAAATAGAATGTGCCGTTCGTTTGTGGAGGGCGGACTGTCAGCTTGCCAGAGCCGGTGGAAATCGTTATCACAACATAGTCTGTGTAGCCATTGGTATTGCCGACGTATACATCTCCCAACAATACAGCATCTCTACAGTTCGTAACATTGAATCCGTCTCCATTGAACAGATATCCACTGCAAGGGTAATCCATTAACCCCTCGAAAGCCTGCACCTGAATTGTTGGCTGCTGCACCTCCAAAGTAATAGGGTCCATAGGGCATCCCAGAGAAATTAGTTGTTGAGTCTTGTTCGACACACTGGCGACAAAACCGTCTTCTCCATAGGCAATGGTGCGATAGCTAAATGATGTTTCCACAAATAGGACGTCGCCATCGCAAGCCTTCGTGTGAGGTTTGAACTCGAGACTGGGAATTTGACCACCAGCCAACATTGTGTCGGTATGAACAGTCTGATTCGTCACACGGAGATCCCCGATATCTGGTGAAGGCACTGTCTCGAGGTAGTAGGCAACGGACCTGTTCCACCCTGATTCATCATCGCCGTACAATGGAACAGTCGTATTGTCACACATGTCGAATTGCAAGGTTGCAGGTGAAGATTGACCTGCCACACTGGATAAGACTACAATGTTCACCGTCACTGGGTCAGACAGGCTGCCGTGAGAGTCTCTCACTCGAAAATCAAAGGAGTCAACCAAAGAAGACCCACGAACAATACGTCCAGAATCTGAGTACATGTACTCTACCACTGCCTCTTCGCCGGGTATCGTGTTGTTCAGTTCGGACAGCAGGGTACCATGGGGAATTCCATCGGTTCGTCGAATCGGGACACTGAGATAGAGGTCTCCCATTTGTGGTAGTTTCGATATTTCAACAGATACTATACTGTCTCCTTCGTCGACGTCATATCCCGTCAGGTGCATACCGTCGTCTTCCTCCACAATACCTTCATGGACGTAGTAGGGCAGAGTGGATTCTAGTTGAGCAACAGGAGGATCATTGACAGATTCCACAACAACATCGACCTGAGCCGATGAAACGCATTGCGATGGCAAAAAAATACTCGCCACGCTGACGCAAAATTTGATAGTGGCAAAGGCATCATTTGGAGAGGACGAGTGTGCATTGTGGAATGGAACAAATACAAGGTCAGATTCTGGATTCAGCTCTACTAGGTCTGCCCCTGGTACCGCTGACACATTAGTACCATCGAGTTGATACAAATGACCATTGTTTGGTATTTCTGTGATGTAGTAGTGGACGTATGGTGGTTCCGTGTGATTGATCCCCAACAAGGTCAAGAGCTCGTCAACTTGATAGTCCAGGAAGGATATCGACAGATCAAAGGAAGGATATGTTCCGTTGGAATATGCATGAAATGCATTTTCGTTCTCATACCAACGCGTGTCGTGGCTTTCAGGAGTCAATTCGGCATCTTCGTTCAAATACAATGTGGAGTTCTGCCCCACGGGCAAGCTGGGTGCTATTCCACGAGACAGCATTGTCTTGATCTCCTGTGCATCCAGAGAGTAGTTGTAAATCTCAAACTGGTAGAGAGCACCGTACCAAGGAAAAATACTTGCATGTTGGAAGAAACTCATTTGAGAGGGTTTCCTCCAGTGACTCAGTGCAGGGTCGAAAGGTTCCT
The DNA here is from genome assembly GCA_016586335.1 of Nitzschia putrida. Classification (NCBI taxonomy): domain Eukaryota; phylum Bacillariophyta; class Bacillariophyceae; order Bacillariales; family Bacillariaceae; genus Nitzschia; species Nitzschia putrida. Next base: position 1,769 of record BLYE01000213.1, read on the forward strand.
GTTGCGGTTCCCCTACAGATTCCCCATTGATGAATATCTGTTGACGCATGTGTGTCAGAACAACAGATACATGAACCAATTCCTCCCCCGGAATCACAGCCTGGGTCCAAGCTATACGCTGACAAGGCTCAAAGTAGGAATCACTGGTCCGATAGAGAAGTTCCAAAGTGCTCTGACGCAGCAGAATTTGAAAGTCAACATTTTGACGATCACATTCTGTTCTCATATCCGACGTGGTAGACTGTTCGTCAGGACTAGAAACAGAGAAAATTGGAAGGCTTTCATCATTGTTCGTCTCTTGAAACGACCGTAGCCAAAAACTGAACGTAATTCCATCTACCGGAGTATCAAAAAGAGGTTCCAAAGACCCAACCATTGGAGACGTTTCTGTACTTCCAAAAGTTCCTTCTCTAACCTCTACTCCTAGATTTCCCTCTGAACAAGTCGTCTCATTCCCTACAAGGGTCAATGACGAACCATAGAGAGTGCCCACGCTATCAAAGTGGCGTTGTTGACAGGATTCTCCAGTAAATTCATATCGAAGACTAGGGCTACGAGCCGCAACGATTGTTCCCCAATGTAACAAACAGAAAACAATCCACTTCATGGTGTAGGGACCCTTTTAGAGGGGTTTCAGAAAGAATCAAGTGATGGCTACTGTTGATCATTGTTGTGTAGCTCTTGCGATGACATGGTTTGAACCTGTTTTATGGTTTGGTTTGGTGGTGGTTGTCAACCGGCGATGCTGACGTCACGATGCTGACGTCACATTCAAACACGCCAAAGGAAACGTGGCGGATAGCGACAACCACCACCCTTTTTCTCATTGTTGTTTCTCCTCACAGAGCCACAGGGTACTGGTCTCGGTGGAGACACTTTCTGGTGTTTGCGACACTGTTACAGAAGCTTCCTAGAGCTAGCAGGACCTAGCATCATTGGTGGTTGGAATCATGAATTTACGATGGCAGGTCCCCGTTCCACTGCTCTTTCTCGCAGGTTTGAGTCAAGTCCATTGCTTTCATGTCGGGCTTTTCAGTCCAAGCTTTGCAGCTAAGCCACTATCTTTATCACAAACAACCGAGGCTTCATGCGAACAATTGTTATCTACTGGCAGACAATTCTCGCGGCGTCATGCCCTTGGGACTTCTGTGGATGAGCCTCTTACGTTTACCGCATCCCGGTACGTGGATCCGCAAGCTGCTTGGTCTGACCGACATGACCAGGCGTTCCGAGAAAATCACCCAAAGTATACAAGAACTCTTTCCTTGAACAATCAGCCCCCAGCACTTTTTACGATGTGGCGGACGATGCTTCGGGAGGTTCCAGAGTTTAGTGATTTTACAGTAGAAATGTTGAAGGAAGCTCATGACAGACATCGGGCCAAGGATCCAGCCAACTTTCCCGAGGCAGGTTCACTTCCTTTTCTCGACGAGTACGAGTTTACAGGTGAAGGAAGTGTGGTGGGTCGTCTGTATGGAGTTGCTGGTCTCGCTGACGGCACCAAGATTGAGTTGCCAGGTGTCACGGACATGAAGACTTTCCAATTTGGATTCATTTGCCCACCAGGCTCCAAGTCGTTGTATGAATTGGGATCACCCAAGGAGAATATGAATCCACGGACAGCGATGAACAGTCGTTTCGGCAAAATTCTTTCGGGCATGATGACCGTATCCGATACACTATCCCAGAGAATATCCGACGCCATTGCAGCGCCCATGGATAGTATGGGCATTATGCCCAAAAGTACGAGCTCTCCGGCCAAGGCTTCTTCTTCTTCCAACAAATCATCCTCCAACCAAGCGACGCAATCCGGAACTTCTTCCAATACAACAGAAACGGACGAACCGGAAGAGAGTGGCAAGTCTGGCAACAACTTTATGTGGCTAGTGGGAGGAACCGCAGCACTTCAAGTGGTCTCCCGCTTTTTGCTGGCCCATCATTTGACCGTAAACATGTTTTGGACCTAGATGACAAGCCGTCCATGTGGGAGAGACTGAAATGTGTTTGCACAGCTAAAACAGGGTGAGTACATCACCCGTAGTATTGTACTAGCACTGTACTGTAGTGTTGTTGGGGTGTTGATGGATGCAGGATTGCATACAAGGCTAGCATGTTGACGGTAATGAACTTAATTTTGATTACAACTAACTTTTGGATCAACAACTCCCTTGGCTGCGTGCTGGCAAGCATCGAGTACCGTAGTCGTTCACTTTCAATGAGCGGCAGTAGTAGTAGGGCTTGCAGCGTGCAGTGACGTTGCATCTGAAGGTGTCCTTGATGCCTCCAAGAAGTGAAACAAAAATATGGGCAAGCCCACAGATTAATGTAGACAAAGCATTACCCAAATTCTTCCCAAACGTGGCAAGATATCGTCTAGCTATGGTGTACTACCTATTACCCACTGTAGATACTTGTAGCTAGGAAGCAGTTTCGGGTTATGAAAGAAAAACTATTACTGCTGGCTACTGGTGCAATCGTATTGCAGCGGTTGACTCGTTGCAACTATCGGAGGGGGAAGCCTCTCTTGTAGGGCAAAGGGTCTTGTCTCAAGACCATTTTGTGGACTGCACGGAAGGAAAGGAGAGGTTGAACATGGTTACCTAGGGTACCAACTGTAGGTTACTGGTCCACACTCGGAAGCATTCGTGGCACAGAGAGCTTCTTAGATTCCACACCAGCTTCTCGTCCAACCCAACCGGGACCCCTTGCACCAAGGCCGAATGTGTTGCGTTGAACGGGTATCCGGAACGAGAATAAACACATGTATTACGGCGCATGTATTCTGATGGGTGCAGCTCCGTCACCATGTGTGAGCGCCTCCTGTGAGCACCCCGGCAGATCCGTTCGATCCAGTATGCGCGAAAAAACAACGTTGTGGTAGAAGAGCTATTATATGTACTTACAGTCCGGCAACCCAGGACAAGGGATGACTTTTCGTAGTATTACAGGTGAGTTGGCGGGTAGGAAGGTGAACGGATAGGTGAACAGCAAAATGTGAACGCCGGACCACTGTCACATTGCCTATGTATTTCTGTTGAGGGACATAAGAATATTGAAGTCTGTAGGTAAGTGAGAGGGGGTGATTTTTGCGTCCAACGCTGTGAATTGGCTCCATCCAACGTAATCTGCGTTGGTTCGCTAGCAATTGCGGTGCGCATTCGAACTGAAAAAAAGCGGCAACAACGCGCAAGCAGCCATCTTTGCCATAGGTTTGTACAGGCTTGGTTTGGCGCACTGTGAGAGAGCCTCTCTTCAGGATCATATTTGTGAGAGTCCACCAAAGTAGAAAGGTGGAATCATATTCTGACAAGCAGGAAAGCGCAGGTGCACAAAGACTTTGAGACCGGTGTTTTTTCTCATTACAAAAAAGCAACATGCCCGCCGAAGTAGCCGTAGCCCCCACTGCCTCCGAGGTGCCCGAGTCGGTGCCAGCAGAGTCCTATGACCATGGAACATCGGGAGAAGCCCCTAGTGACGATCAAGGCGTGGAGGTTGTCATGGACAGCCAGGGAAAGTCCAGCGTCATGGATCACTCGCCACAGGAAGTGTTCCGTGCACCTCAGCCTGTTCGTCCTAGAGCCATGAGGGCAGGTCACCTTCCTCCTCCTCACATCAAGAACGCTGGCTCGTATGGATATCCTCCTTCTTCTAGTGAGTATGGCCGCCCCTACCCTGTGCCATACGCTCCTTCGGGATCGTTCGATGATACGTATCATCATCAACAACAACACCAAACGCCTTCTCATTACTCGCCTCATGTACAATACCCGCCACCGGGTACCAAACATTCGGACGCTGTGAATGTGATTTCTCCAAACCATGGGCCTCACAAGGGAGAGCGTCCTCCTGCTACCCCTTCGCGCCGATATGGCCACTATCAATATCCTCCTGCTTCGCCGGTTTCACGACCCCCAGGAGCCAACTCCCCTCCTCGCATGAGGAACTACGCCATGCGACGAGGAGACGGCCCTTATTCAGCGGCTACCCGAGGGCGACCACATGAAGAACGGGGTGCCTGGAATCACTATGCGTCTCCCCATGCGGACCGAGGCCGACCTCCTCTTGTTACCGAGTCCTTCGATTCGGATCACTACAGTTCCCACGCCTCTCATGCATCGCATCCTACCACTCCAAATGCTCCTCATTATGGGCCTCCTCATTCCCACCATCGGGATCCTCATTATGGAGGACCTGGACCCTATGGGGCTTCCTTTGGAGGCAGCTTTGATAGTCATGGAGCTCCTCCTCCACACTTTGATGATTATCGCTACTATGGCCATTCTCCTCAACACCACCCCGAGAGCCCCTATTCCAACTATTCCTACCGAGGACCTGGATACTCCCCTGGTGGCTATTATGATCAATATTCGCCTCGCCGAGAATATGGATCCTACGATGAAGACAAGCACTACGGAGATCATCCCCATGCTGTCACTCCCAACAACCGCAAGAAGGATTCTGCTTCTGGTATGTTGTTGCCCCAAGCAGCGCAAGAAATTGACTTTGAAGTCACCGATCCTCCCATGGAGCCCACCACACCACCTTCCAAGGAGCCTGTTTGTGAGTCTCCCGCCGATGTCAACTCTTTTGATGTTCTCTGTGGACGAGGTGGAGGTACCAACTCGCAAATTGGAAACCGGCGCTTCCGCAAGCTTGTACAAGACTTCCAGCCTATTTATCTCTTGGCTCGCCGCAAGGAAAAGCCATTGTTGGCTAGAACGATTGTCTTGATCATCCGAAAGCGTGGTGGACGTTTCTTGAAGAAGGACGAGGAGACTGGTGAGCTCTTTGAGGTCGGAGATACCAAGGCTGAAGCCAAGACATCCCAAGCCCTTCGGGAGGGATTGGATGTCCGAGCGACCAAGAATGCTGCCAGCAGCTTGTTGGACAAGAAGAAGAAAAAGAAGGGAAAGAAGGACGACCTTGATGATGACGATGAGGATCTTGACGAACCTGTTCCAGAGCAAGGCTCCAAGTCACCGGATCCAGCCACATCCGATAAGGATCCGCAGTCGCCTCCTTCGCTGCCGAGGCTCAACGAAAACAAGCCGACTGCAAGACCTCCTTCTCCCGACCAAATGCAATTCCGCAAGCGTCGTCGCATGCGATCTGCAGATGGAAACGATCAAACGGAGCAAGGATGTGGCGGCGGATTCCAAGACCGCTTCTTCTCTGACTTTTGTCCTCCCCGCGCTGATCTTGGACGTCCTCCTACCCCTCCACATCACATGGGAGAGGATATGGATATGGCGTCTACTCCTACACGAGGAAACCACAAGTACGATGATGATGACGATGATATCCGGGCTGAACGTGTGGCAGAAGAATCCGCTCGAGGATGTGCCGGTATTGCCATGGATATGGTAACCGGAGCTGCTACAGGAAGTTTTTGCTTGGGCCCAAGAAACTGGAGATAAGGGATGAATACCGACATGAAGAATAGTGTGTACCGCGGAGGGACCGCGGAACCACACTAGTTGGTAATAGAACATAATAGGTGAAATGCCATTGTATTTTGAAAACTATTTGTCTCGTCTTCCAACAGGCTACGACGAGTAGTTGACATCGAGGTTGCTTGCTAGCGAAGTTCTCATTGAACTCTGGAAGAACGTTGTTTTTTGTCGATCCTCTTCCGGGTGTCCAGTCTTGTTCTGGCACTGTGTCGTCTGTCATCTGTCGTGTGGGTTTCAGAATTCAGACGTTGTTGTTGTAAAATCTTAGCAGGCTTCGTTGAGTGCTAGTGGCTTGCCACTTCAAGCGTTGTCAACATGTCTATCGCATTCTATCATCATTCCTATACTATATTGCATCCCATCAGACCACCCGGTGTCAAACAACGCAAGTGGTATGAATTAGTGAGCGATACAGTCAACGATTTCATACCCAAACGCCGGAAGCATGGTGAGCTGCAGACGTGCCAAATGAAACAGGATGCTCTTTTCCAAACAGTGAGTTAGATCGGCGAATTTTTAGTATATCCTTGCTTGCTGATGTATACTAACATTGGTTTGTTTGAGTGCAGACGTTGTTGTTTGCTTGGAACCAAGAATTGACATGGTGGTTTGAGAGCAATGTAACGGCGTATCGAGCCCATCGCAGTTGGGTGTTACCACAATGGGATTGGAACTCATTGACATCTCGGGTAGCCTGGAAACTCTACTGGATTGAAATTCGTCAAAGGATTTTGCCTCCCACCTTTCAATTTTTCTCCACCAGTGTCGTGTTGCAAGGGCTCCTTCGCTTCCTCAAGCAGATTAGTTCCAAGGAAACGATGCTCCACTTGACGCAGCATCCTCCTCGAAGGGCCATGACGATTGCTTCACGAGAAAGGAGCCGAATTCAAACTGCAATTGATGTCATGATTGTTTCCATGTTTGCCAATATTACCTTCTATGCAGCCAACTATCTTGTGGCCCAAGCTGGTACCTTGTATCACTATTATGTATGGCGCCGACGGTTCCAAAGCCGAGGTGCGTCCCATGAGAAAGAGTTTATCGATGAGCTGACCGAAGATTCTTGGGTCATCTTCTCCAGAAACTTCCATGGTTATGTCTTCTCCTGCGTGGGAGCTGGAATTGGTACGATTGTTTGGCCTGGTACGGGTACCATGCTTGGAGCATCACTCGGGGAGCACATGGCCTTCAAGCATCCTCCCCCACAAGATTCTTATGGAGTCTTTCAGTACATTTTCACGGGCGTACATTCTTTTGCGGAAATAATTCTACGTCATATTCCTACTTGGAATGATTCCAGCGATAGCAAGAAGTCGTCTGGCAAACCCACCAAGGAAGTGGAAGTCCGTGACGAGCTCGTGTGTGGATGCTGTCAAACCACTCCATTCTCCTCAGATCCCAACCATCGAGAACGTGCTCCCATCTCAAGTCGGTCCTGTGATCACACCATTTGCAAATCTTGTGTCCAAAACTGTCATTTGGCGTACATGGAGCGTACAGGAAACTATGACACATCCGTAAAGTGTCCATTGTGCAACGCACCCAATGCCTTTTCCGGGCGGGATCTTTTGGTAAATCGAAGTTTGTGTGCTGCCATTGCCGCAATGGAAGGAAGCACGCGCAGCTTGATGGATATGACCCCGCCAGGCAAGTTGGTATAGACCACAATTGCCTCCTCGAAAGGGCTAGCACCATCGTTTGTGGATGGTGCGAGCTCTGGCATCGTTTGGAATGAAGTGGAACATTGTTGTTGTATAATCTCACCCTCTGGTAGATCGATAGTCACTACATTATTAAAACAAAACACAACACAACTACGGTACAAGACATATTTTCTAGCTACTACTAGCAGTATGTTAAATAATAATCGGTACAGCAACAGTAAGGAATAAGCGATCGTGGAGTAGTGCGCATGCCACAAACCAAGGAAAACTAGAACAATGCTATGTTACAATTCGGCGGCTGCTGGCTCCTCCTCCTCCACAATAACAGGTGGCACAGCCTCAATTTTAGGAGGCACAACAAACATACCAGCCACTGGAAGGGAGGCGGCAACCCCCGAGCTACCCATTCGCACTCCAGCCAAGAAGCATGCCACGGCGACAAGGAACAATTGAAGCAAAGATCCCACAACGGACCTCCCCGCGGATGCACCACCGGCAGCAATGCCTCCTCCTTGCTTGTTTTCCAAAGCTGCCCGGGCAGCCATCTCTCGGTTGAAATCCCTCTTTGTCTGCTCGAGCGTGTTGCCAAGGATATCCCGCTCAGCAGTCAAGTTTACAGAGAAGCCAACAAGCTCGTCATACTTGCGACGCAAATTCGTGAGTTCAGTTACAAGCTGGTCGTGTGACATGCTGTCAACACTGGCGCTATTGGAGGCGCTTGTCTTGGATGGAATGACAGGAGTAGGTGCAATGCCTGCTCCAGTATCTTGCACGACATGACGCACATGAAGCTTTTTATTACTGACAGGTGTGGTGGCTGCCCCACTGGAGACGGAATTCCACATGCTAGTGAGGGCATCATAGACCTTGGAAGGGTCAGAGGCAGCCTCAGCTGCAAAGGCAGCTCCTACGGCACAAGATTGTACCAAGAACTTGTCCTTGGAATTGTCGAGTCCAGATTGGCCGAGACGTTCGTATGATTGGAGCAGAGTTTTCTTGTCCTTTTCTACCAAGAGGATGGAAATGGTCTCAGATCCATTGGGAGCAATCAAGCCTTGGTTAGGCCTTACCAAATATCGACGAGGTTGTGTTGTTTTGACCTGTCATTCCAAAACAAGAAGGATGAGAAACGATCGTTGCTAGGAGTATTTTGGCGGTACGTGAATTTGTGTACCAGAGATACGTGGATACGAACCTTAAAAGCAATAGAATCGTTCGTGTTGCCAGGGTGTCTCAGCGTCAGAACGGCTCGAGGAGTAGCAACATTTTCCGACAATGTGAATTTCAGCTCTGTGTCCGGATCGATCTCCAAGACGTGACTTGACATGGTGACTCTACAACTAGTTGTATGCTAGAAGACCTGCCTGGGGATGAAGTAGAGAGGACGATCTGTTGTGGAGTTTCGGTGTGGCATCGACGATGACTTCGACCAATCTGCGATTCCGTTCTATCTCAAAGGCCGGCCGGCGGTGGCGATGAGACGTCCTACTCGCTAACTAATTCTACTGGTCGGGTGACGCAGGGAGCAGGTGGCTGCCTCGATTGCAACGACTACTATCGGAATTTCTCTCCCTAATAAAAACTCGTTACTACCTGTCAGGTTCTACTACCGGAAGAATAGAGGGCATCCTGTAGTTGAAAGACTACTACTAGTACTAGAATTCAGGCAACCAGGCGATTTGCCAAGATCTTGACAACTACGTGCCATACTACTCGTACATGCTACACATCTGATGCCCTAAGAATAGCGATAGTTGACGTTATGGTCTAGTTTACAGTTGCGTAGGCGCCCATCACAATAGAGTGTACTGTACCAGTAGTCGGGTTTGATTCCACTGCAACACAATCCTTCCCCACGAAAGATTATGAGTGGAATGATGATGTTGTTGTAACCTATTGAACCCCTGACTGCTTCGGTTGTGTTTGTGAAGGGCGGGCATGTGTGGTATTTGTACAAGAGCATCTTCATCTTCATGATGAAGGTGTATCATCAAGGCCCCCCATCTAAAAGTCATCACTCAGGCAAAAGACGCGCTCCACCGTGGGTGGTTCCTTGATGGGTTCAAAGGAAAAGTCCAATTGAAAGTCAAGTGTTAAACCATCCATATCATCCATTTCCTTTTCTTCCTCCTTGGTCTCCTCCATAGGTCGGACAATCCCAGGTACATCCTCAAAGTCAATGGCCCCTTGGTTTCCCTTTTGTCTAATGGTACCATCCTCATCCAAAACAACGTAGAATGGAACACTCTTGAATCCAAGTTCCTTCTTAGCAAGCTCCTTATCTGTCTGTTCCATAAAGTAATGGTCCACGTTCTGCCACCGAAGGTCGTCCTCCTTTTCAATAATATCACGGGCTCCATCCAGTTTGTCACAGCAAATGGAAACGAATTGAACATTCTCGTACATGGGATCTTGAGCCATGTTGTTCAACTTGTCCAAAGCATCGGGGCAACGAGTACATTTGGTAGTCCAAAAGTCTATGGTAAATCAAAAGAGTATAAGTACATCATGAGAACAGGGTTGATGTGGGAAAATGTGTGACACATCGGATGGTAACGTACCAATAATGGTGGCCTTGCCTCGAACAACCTCTTGGGTTCGTGTAGCATCTGCTGTCTTGAGACAAAGCAATGGAAGTTGTGGAAGATTGGATACAGTCATTGTTTTTGGAAGGAAATAGTAGTATTTTTTCGAGTCAACAACGCCACAACACAACGAGGCCTGCCAGAGGTGATTGGAAAATGTGAGTAGGAGGGAAATTTGGCAACGTTCTTTTGCGCGCTCTTTGGCTAGGTAAAATCCTGGCGCAGCTCGTGACAAACCAACCGCGCCACAATTTACGGACCCCCGGAAGGCCAGACGGAATAAGATGTTGGAGCGTCTGTATGTCTACCAGGATTCTCGGGTGAGAGTGTAAGAGGTAAATGACCACTGATGATGAGTGGATGATGACGGGGGCAACTTTTCTCGCTTTCTCACTTCCTGCTGAAAGCATGTTCATTCGCAGTCAACTGCATCAGACATGAAGAGATAGAGAGCAATAACCACCATGGACTGGCTCTGGGGAGTTCTAGTAGCAGATGGTCACCCTAACCGTAACATTGAGTATGTGACGCGGATTCCTCTTAACCTCAACCAGCAATTCCAGAGACGCCTTGGTCGCATCGAGAGCAGTGACCCTACGCTCCAAAGTTTGATGATATGTGATGACTCAGTGTCGGACTACGACCTCCTGGCTGCCGCCCTCTCCAAGAACAAATCGCTCCAGAGTTTAGTAGTTTGTCTATCAAGACATTCGTTGACTCTCACCGAGTTTTCCCTTTTGTGTGGCGGCCTGCAGCGTTTGTCTTCAACGTTGTTGACGTTGAGTTTTCAAGGGACATCCCTCCAAAGTGGACGATTGTTTTACCTCAGCACATGTCTTGGAGAACTCAAGTGTCTTCAGAGCCTGACGCTGTCGAATTGCAGTTTACAAGATGCGGACCTCACGCTTCTGAACCAGGTATTGTCCCAAGGATCCTCGTCACGACAGCCAAATCTATATAACACGCTCTCGAAACTGGAACTGGAACGTAATTCATTACATGATGGGGAACAGCTAGCCTTGTTTCTGGACAATTTCCAAAGCCTCGATAATCTCTCGATGGAACTTCGGAGTTCAGACATGAGGGAAACTCATAGTTTGGGCTCTTTCTTGGAGACTCTGGTTTGGAAACAAAGTCCAATTCTTCAATCGCTTCAAAAGTTGATTCTCTTCCTCAAGGTCCCAACTCCAGAGGATGATGGTCTGGATTGCCCACCTCTTTTGTTCCGCCCTTTTGAGCGCTTGCATCATCTACAAGTCACCTGTTGTACCTGGCGAAGCGGTATGTCTCCCGCTCGTAACTATCCACCCAAGTCTCCCACGACAACATTCAGCTTTCCTCCTCTTCTGGAGTCCTTGAATCTTTCCAGGTGCTATCTTGGGGATCAACAAATTCTTCGTCTCGTTGAGAGTCTTGAGCAAGACGTGGAACCGCAATATCCTTCCTCGTGGAAGCTCTTGCCCAGCCCCCCAACCAGACTAAAAGCGTTGAACCTCTCCTCCAACCACATTGGTGTATCTGGTGCTTTGCGTTTGCTTCAGGCTACGGACTTGACGCAACGGCTCGAGCTAAATCATAACCGCATTCAAGATTTCACCGAGTTGGTGTCTGCAATGGCCACCAACATTACACTGCTAGAAAAGTTGGAAGTCACCAACAACATTGCGCCGTTTGCAATCTTCCTTCCGTTGCACTTTTGGATATATCTGTCCATGACTGGTGTTCGAACACTCCTTGCGAACGAGACTCCTTGTCTTGACGATGGAAGGCTGTCCAAGGAATGGGCCCTAGCTCTCTTGCCGATCATTCGCCGACCCGGTTTCCTCTTCTACGCGCTTGTCAACAAACCAGAACTTTGTCGCGTGCTCCTTACTCGAGATCCTTCCTCATCATTAGATTTCAGGTGAGTCTCTTTTTGTTGTTTGTTGCTGTTGCATGAACCCTGCCAGCCGTATCTCCGGTGTTCGCTCGCTCCTTGCGAATTGTATGCGTTCTTCGGTCATAGTGTTGGGCTAGAGGAAAGTTTGGGAATGTCTTATAGTTAGATTCGGATGTCACCTTTCCATGGCACCGAGTCTTGGTTGACCTCCCACAGTTCGACGACAATCTCACCAATCTGTTTGTTTGCTATTGTCGGTGTATGTTCAAAAGGCATGAGATTCCCGTACCCAAAGAATAGATTGTTTAGACTCTTAGCAGACACCATTTTGCGGAAATCAAGTCAACGTTTAATACTAGATTCAATACTACACTACATAGACTGGAATGTTGTACGCTTCCAGTGGCAGAATGGATTAACAGACTACTACTATAGACCAACAATGATACACTCTTCCCCGAAATATCATCATGGTCACTTTGCTGCACCAACTGCAGCAACCAAATGTCATTGTTGTCGTCGTTGCAAGGGCAAGAACAGCGGGATTACATTTCCTCTGTCAGCAGTTCCTTGATGCGTTGCTTGGACTTGGAAAGGTCGACTCCAAACTTGTCCGACGCAGTTCGAATGGCGTGTTTGGTAGTAGCACTGTCCATGTCAAAACAAACAATGTATGCTTGCACCCACTGTCGAAGCGCTTCATCGCTAGGCTTCTTTCCTTTCTTGTGTGTCTTGACCAGATGGAATGGTGATTCTGAGGGCGACTTGCGAGGAGTAGCAGCCTTCTTGGGGGTACCCTTGGGCTTGGGAGCTCCTTCGGGGTTGAGGAAATCGGTGTTGGGTTGACTGAGGAAATCGAGAAGGTTTTCAATCATGTCCTCCTTGTTGAGTGGCTTGCCGTTCTCTGCCCCTCGTTGAACGTTGAAAAAGTCACAGAGATCACGAACTTGTGAAATCTTCAACTTGAAGGCGCGCTTGGAGTAAACCGTCTGGTGGGATGGGTGATGTAGGATGTAGCAAACGGTGGGTGATGTTAGCTTACTACACTCCTGATAGGACTTACAGGACTGTGCCTGTGGTTCACAGCAAACCAAGAACGTACCTCAATCTCCTCATCTTCTGCCTCCAACTTGGACTCATCTTGTCCATCGGGAACCTTCCTGAGGTAACCATTAAAGTCAAGGACGTGCTTCATCATGTCCTTCTTGGAGACCTTGCCGACACGCCCTCCAAAGAGAAGTGCATGAGCATTTGCCAACTCATCGGCGTTTCGCTTGACACTTGCAACCACGGATGGCATATCCTTGAGAGTAGATCCCCGACCTTCGGTGAGAATGACACCTTGTTGCTCCTTCATGGTGAAGTCTTCTGGTTCAAAGGCGTTGTCTGCGATGGAGGTGCGCTTTCTCTTGCCTCGGCCACGTTCCTCCAAGTCCGATTCTTCGTCCTCCTCATCGTCTTCATCATCGTCATCTTCATCTTCGTCCTCTTCTTCCTTTTTGTCTTCGTTCATGACGGCGTCATCCTTTCTCTCCTTCTTGTCCTCCTCTTTGGGCTCTACCTCTTCCTCCTTCTTGTCTTCCTCTTTGGACTCATTGTCTGCTTTGACTTTTTTCTTGGGAGGCATGGTGGTCGTATCTTCTTGGTCACTACTTTTCGGGTCTTTTTGTTGTTGTGGACTACTGAACCACCTGAACATGTGAGGTTGGTTGAGGGACAATCACACTACTGGCGGCTTTTTCGGATACCGACCAGCAGCTCTAGGTAGTAGGTAGGATTATTATGGCAGGGACGATGGTTCGATGGAAAACGACCCCAAGGGCGCGAACTCGTGGAACAAGCGTTGAATATGCAATCAATCGACTACAGGGATTCAGTGGGGGTATCGGCTGCGCGATAGTTTGCGCGACACCAAAGACGACATGAGTTGGGTCTTGTAGTCTGCGTCATCATCATCATGGCAATAGGACGCCGGAGCTGCAGGAATCTCCAACTGGGAAACCCCTTCCCTGCAACTACTTACACTTGTACGTCGCTGCATTCAGCCTACTCTTAGCTACCGGTAGTTCTAACAGAAGATACAAATAAGCAGGAGCAACTCGGGGTTACTATGAGAGCTAAACACCTTGGTGCAAGCCCAAGTCATCTAGCAGGTGGAAACCAGCGCGAAACCACGACGCCTCAAACAGATTGCCTCCGGTCAAGACGCTTCGTTGTTCACAAAGGAGACGCTTACTTCCAGAATCCTTGCTTGTATTGTTGGAATGTCAAACCGACGGCCATGGTTCCCCATCCGGCAAGCTGTAAAAAAAGAACAATAGAAACAGAATGGCATGAGTTCCGAGGTTCGTATTGCGTGCAGAAACAAGTGTCACAGGAAAAAACTCACCCAAACAGTGGCAACACCGACGGCACAGGCAGGGCCATTGTAAGGAGGGTGGAAGACAAGCTGTAATCCATAGAAAGAGTATAAAATAGACAAGAAACGAAAGCAAAAAGAGGTGAGATCGCAAGGATACAACTTCAACTAGCAGGGCGCCTGTCCATCGCCAGCGGTACAAGCAGCACGTACGTGTTCATCCATGTGGTCCTTGGGTGGTCGCTTGCTAAGAAGCTCAGCCCACTTGTCAGAAGCCTTGTGCATCTTGGGGGCAGTGGACATCTCCCGGCGGGAGACGCGGGCAGCGGTCGAGCGCAAAGCGGATCGGGTAGCGAGTTGCATCATGGTCATCCACACTGTGTGCCGAGACAAAGATTTTGCTGCGGCTGCTTGGCAGCGCTGGAAGAGGAGCTCGCTCGCGACCGCGATCCCAATCTACTGGCGAAGAAGACATCGGATGCGAACGCTGGCTTCCAATCCATCGAGTCAACCAGACTTGCCATCTTGGCCGTAGAATTTGCCCGTCTGTCCGAGGCCCGGTGATGTGGGGACCAAATCCAAAAGGGGAGATGGCTGAATGAGCATCAACAACCCATCAACTAGTGGCCTGTTTCGCCTGGTGCCTTTTTTGTAGTCTCGGTGGATCGTTCAACCCTGAGCCGTACTAGATTTCGTCATGGTCCGTGCCGTTGCTTCCCGTGTCGTCCCCAAGGCCAGGGTTTCCAAGTCCATGGCCCGCGAGGCTGCAGCTGAGGCTGCTCGAATTCAGGAACTCGCCCGAAATGCGGATGCTCCAGCCTCTGTGGCCCGTATCCCCGCCCGGGCTGGAGACGACTTCCGAACTGCTCGTGTCGGTTTGCGCCCCATGGGAAGTAGTCGCCGCGTCTTTCTTCTTGACCCCCATTTGGGTGCTGCCGAAATGGATGGTTTGGCCCATCGAATCAAGGCTCTAGCCGACAACGACTCCATCAACAGTGTACTCATTGCTACCGATGATAAGGATGATGCTGAAATGAACTGTCTTCCCCGATATGTCACCGCTCTTGATGATCCTGCTTTCCGTGGTCTTACCGTCGAGTTTGATCCTTCCCCTGACTCCACTTGGCATGTTTCGGGTGGCTACGATCCCCTCGCTGTTGCCCAAAACTTGGATGCTCCCGACGCCAAGGAAAATGAACGTTACATGTTGGAGAGTTTGAAGAAGTTGGCTCTTGCCGTCAAGGGAGAGCAAGGAGGAGAGCACGCCACATATGTTCCTGTTATCACCATGCCTCATGGTATTGTGACAGATGGTGGATTTGCATTCTGCATGGGAGGCTATGTGTTGGCCACAAGGCAATCCTCCTTCAAAATCATGAACCCTTCTCGTGGATTGTCGTTGGATCCTGTCGGTCTCTCTTACATTCTTCCTCGTCTTGGTTGGGAGCACCAACAACGTAGTTCCAAGTATTCTGGATGTGGAATGCTCATGGCTTTGGCTGGTTACGAAGCCAACTGCTTTGACATGGTGGAGACTGGTCTCGCCACTCACTTGGTGGCCGACACCGATGCACTTCCCTTGTTGGAGCACACCTTGGCCACCATGAGACCTTGGAACCAACAAAAGCTCGTCAAGAACAACAAGCGATTCTACGGAAAGAAGCACTTCCGTGACCCCAACTCCTTCTTCCGAAACGTGGAGATTGCCAATGCCATTGAGCAACTCTCGGAACACGCCGCCAACCCCTCCAACACCCTTCCTTACGATTACATGGCTCACAACATGGAAGACCCTGCCTTGGATACGGAGGTTGCTCCATGGGACTCTGGTTTCTACACCAGCGATTTGGTAGACACTGCTGCTCACTTTGACAGTATCTTCAAGAGGGAGAGCACTGTAGAAGGTATCATGGAGCGACTACGGGAAGCTGGATCCAAAAAGTCGGAGGACGCCGAGGAGAAGGAGAATATCGCAATTGCCAAAGAGCTGGTACAGCGCATGGAACGTCAATCTCCTTTGGCTTTGCGCGTAACATACCAACTCTTGAAGATGGGCCGAATGCGAAATGCACAGCTAGAATCTTGCATGGACCGCGAAGTCAAGGCACAGTTGAACATGTTCCAACAAAAGGACTTCCAAGAGTGGGCTCGTCACGTCCAAGCCAAGGGAGGAGAGAGCAAAGCCCCAGCTTTCACTGGGTGGAAGCACAAGACCGTGAAGGATGTTACGGATGATGAAGTGGATGCCATCATTAGCGGAAACTAATTTTCTAGCGAGTTGTATTGGAAACTACTAACTGTCTGTTAACAACTTAGCCTATTGTTAGTTAATAGGATCATGATGGACTTCTGGGCCTACCGATAGTTCGGAGTATTGATGTGACACAATGTAAGCCCAAGCTCATTCTTGTTACCAGCTGGAAAGTATGGATGGTTTCAAGGAGGTTATTGGCAAACCACTCGGGTTCCAACGTGGATGACAGGATGAGTACAATGAAACAATGAGGATATCACAATCACTACAGCTAAGACTTGTGCTAACTTCTAGTAGTAGTAGTGTTTCCTCCTTGTTTCACGTTCGTTCAAACTACAAGCACTGTACTCTCCCATATTGCCTAAAATATATATAGTATATTGCATCCTTACCATGCTTCGGAAGAGTTCTGTACGTCCCCTGTCAGGCACCAGATGTCGTGAGGATGCGGAATATGGAATTACCACGTGGTAGCATCTATCGTGTTGGATCGTGGTGGGTTTGGAGAGCCAACCACGATTGGGGATGACGGAGGGCGGGGAGTCGGTGGCGCATTCCCAGAGGCAGGGAAACCTTCGGAGACGGCTGGAGTTCGTCGCTCACGTAGATCTCTACGTGTGAAACTGGTACAGATCAATCGTGGAAAGCGGCAGACCTGTACCGTATTCGGAAGAAGGTCATAATCCTCGTGGCCCTCACAGAACACATTACAAGAGAATTCATCCATCAACGCAAACGCACTCACATTGTTGACTACTCGTCATCAAGAATACAAGACTGAAACCAACAACCTACACAATCCATCTCAATAGTACAATCATGACAGCAGCAATTGGACCCAACGACGTACTCTGTGGCCGAGGCGGTGCCACAAACAACCATCCTGGCAACAAAAAGTTTCGCGCCATTGTAGCAGAACACATGGACGAGTACCTCCAAGCCCGAAAGAAAGAGAAAGCTACCATCGCTAAGCGTATTGTTATTCAGATCAAGGAGGCCGGAGGGCGATTCTTGAAGCGAGACCAAAACACCGACGTCTGGGTAGAAGTTCCTGAACGCAGAGCTAGAGAGAAGACGTCACAGGCACTTCGAGAAGGTTTGGATGTGCGGCACAAGACTTACCGTCCCGAGAAGATGGCTAGAAGGGATAGTGACGCAAGCTCAGAGAATCCAAGGAAGAAGACTCGTTTGGTAGAAGGAAAAGTCGCTGACAACGACTCATTACATTCTCCTGGAAATTCCCCTGTGCCTGAGTTGAAGAACGAAACGCCGTCTCCAAGATCGGTCGATCCTCTCTTTCTCTGTTTCGAACCCCCAGTCGTCACGCAACCCATTTCTCCTATCGACTGCGACGATGTTGCAGCTGTGTAGAGAATGGGAGCGGGGATTCGATGCTTGCTTATCAATAGAGGACAAGGGGACATATTTTTGCGCTGCATGTGAATCTCTACCTCGGTGGAGATTCTCTACTTTCAATGTTTCTACATCATCACTACAAGTACTTGCTCTATCGATATTATTTGACGTAGTAACCAATTGTATAGCATAGTATTAAGCGTCAAACTATTGTCATGTTGTATGTTGCCTTTAGAATAGTGAAACGGGTCTCCAAGATGAATGCCGTAGTCGCAGATAGGCAAGCCAAAGTTGTTGCAAAGCAGCGTGGACAGTTCTATACTATCGATAAACAAGTGCTGCAGTGTTCTTTCAAGTCGTATTATCGGTTACAAGTGACGCTACCGGTACACACCATCGACATGGTACTGCTGGATAGCCTCTATCCCCGACTGTTTTTCATGCACTTCGAGAGGTGACAAGACTCAGTCCACTTACTGCCTCAAATCCACCATGGATGGGGCACGTCCCAAGCCATTGGCTTGCATCTCGGGACAGATCTCAAACTCCCTCTTTTGGAAAGCTTGGTTGTACCATTGGACAGTCTTGCGGATACCGTCCTCAAATGAAACAGAAGCCTTGTATCCCAACAACTCGGCAGCCTTGCTTACATCAGCACAAGTATAAGCTGTGGATTCGAAAAAGAAAGCAAAGAGGTTAGGTCAGACGGCTGGTACCGAAATCCAAATCCTCCATCATGAGGAGAATTATAAGGGGCCAGCGAGTGGGACTTACGAACATCTCCAGGTTGGTCAGGAAGGATCTTGATGACGGCCTTCTTTCCCGTGTACAACTGGACCAAATCGATAAACTCCTTCAAAGAAGTTCCAGATCCTTTACCAAGATTGAACACTTGATACTTGTACTTGCGATCAATGGCTCGGACCACTCCATCGACAATATCCGTGATGTAGGTATAGTCACGACTCGAGGTGCCGTCTCCGAACTGTTGGATCTCTACACCACGACTGACACGATCAATAAACTTGAACGGTGCCATATCGGGGCGTCCTCGGGGTCCGTACACCGTAAAGAAACGAAGAGCCGACACATTGAGACCATACAAGTGATGGTAGGTGTATGCCAAAAGCTCACATGCCTTCTTGGAGGCGGCATAGGGTGAAACAGGGCAATCCACATTCTCTTGCTCCGAAAAGAAACTGGACTTGGAACCACCATACACAGAGGAGGAAGAAGCAAACACAAAGTTTTCGACTCCATACCTGTGAGACAATTCCATCAACTGGGTGGTTCCAGTAATGTTGGAGTGGATGTACACAAAGGGGTCTTGGATTGAGGGGCGAACTCCAGCACGTGCTGCCATGTGACAGACCCACTTGGGTTGCTCCTTCTCAAAGATTCTAGTCATCAACTCTTCATCACAAATATCGCCACGGTAGATGGCTAGACGACCTGGCTCGGGGTATTGCTCCACAAGTAGGCGCAAGTTGGTCTCCTTGACGCGGATGTCGTAGTAATCGTTCATTTCATCAATAATGACCACATCGTCACCACGAGACAAGAGGTAATCGGCAACGTGGCTACCGATAAAACCGGCTCCTCCAGTAACAAGGACTTTCTTGTACCCGATATGGGGATCAACAATGGCTGGGTGTTCCTGGACAATGCCGTTGGGGGAAGACAGAATCGACATGATGGAAAGTTAGGGTTAAGGTTTACTGCGTTCGAAAAGGGGGAAAGGAAGTAAAGAAGCTAGACGGTAGTTCCGCCTGATAAAGTTGGGTAGGAACGAGTGCAACAAGGGCAACGGTTAGTCATGATGTTGCCTTTGAAAGGCACACGTTTGGCGCCACATTGTTTGTCCGTGTGCAAAATAAAGCTCGATCGATAGCAGAAACCAACCTTTTACGCAGGACTGTCTGAAGCCGGTGTAGGGAAACGTTTTTTCTTGCTTGGGGTTCCTCTGTTTGCTGAGAGGAACTCGACCGACAAGAGTTTGTTGCACTGAGGAAAGTGTAACCACGTGTAGTGGAAAATGTGGGGCGGTGGATCGTGTGGCGTTTCGCCAACCAAAAGAAAGCGCGGTGAATCTCTTCCGCCTCTCCGATTCGTCATTTCATGTGCGACAGCGACGAGCCTATGAAAATTAGGTCTCCAGCTGGCATCAATCTATTGGATGCCGGACGTCATGTGCACACACTCTATTCCACAAAGTGGATCCACTTTGTCGGACGGGTTGTGCCATACATAGAAATATAGCGCGCCTTCGTGGACATTCAGAATATCATTCTACTAACGTTACTACTATATATTCTAACTGGAATGTTAAGAATGCAATACATGAGCCTATCTTGCCATAAATACTTAGACCAAGCGGTAGTGGAGGGTCACAGACACCCGTATCTTCCTTCAAGAAGAAAAGGAACTTTCATGCCATGCAAGACCGCTGCCAAACACCGGTCCACACTTCCGTCAAACAGCCAGCAAAAGCAATCTGTATCCATTGCTCCTGGTTTCCCCAAGCCCTGGATCCATTCATCCTATACATTGTATCTATCGATATCCTATATCCTAAACTAGGACCATGTCGGACGATGAAGATGCCCTCGCGGAGCTCATGGGGCTAGCTGATGTTGATGACGACAAACCCGACAAACCCAAGAAATCCAAAAAGAAGAAAGACAAGGATAAGAAAGACAAAGATAAGGAAAAAGACGGAGAGAAGAAAAAGAAGAAAAAGAAAAAGAAGGACAACGACGTTGATGTGGAAGATGATGATAGTCATGAAGATGCCCCTCAATCTCCCACGCCGTCCACGGACAAGTTGGACCTAGATCCATCCGATCTGTTGTCCCCCAGCAAGGTCAAGAAATACAGTGCAGACTACTTTGAGTCTATGTTGGCGGAGATTCGTGACAAATGTGACAAGAAAATTAAGATCAAGAGCGGCGACCGGGACAAATTCTTGGATGCCTGCCACGCCTACTATGAGTGCTGGGGTGCCAAATGGGAAAACGAACAGTGGTTGAATCAACTGGTCGAGAACAACGGAAGCCAAGAAGAAATCGACGAAGCCCAAGCCTACGTAGACGAGTCTGCAGCAGCCATGCCCAAGCTCAAAACCAAGTGTATCAAGGCCGCACTCAAGGTGTTCGACAAAATTGATGAAGACAAGATGGATTCTTTGGAAGACAAGCTCGTCAAAGGAGCCATTGTCGCTCAGGCGACTCCTCAGTATTTGGCTGATTTTGCTGCCCAAAGCAAGGAAAACGAAAAGCTCCTCAAGAAACTATTCGGTGATGCTGAATTGATGAGGGATATGCTCCGATTCGGTGGTCCCACAAAGTATCAGTATGGAAATGCCATCAGGATCTACGAGGAATGTGTCAGTACCATGAAAGATTTGGACAAAAAGTGGGAAAAGCTCAACAAAAAAATTGCTTTGGCCTGTGCTCTCGAATTTGCGGGTGTCATCCGAGAGTTTGACAGCTCTGTCGAAATCGATGGAGTCGCACGCTACCATCACTATGCGGACGCTCACAAGAATGGAGAATTGGATCCTGCCTTTCCAAATTTCAGCGTCTGGGAGATGCGACAAATTGTGAACTGCGATGCCCCCAATGAGCAAATGAAATGGTGCCGTGATATGGTCATGAACTATGTTCCTCACATCACATTTATCACTGACGAAAAATTGAGGTACACCTACATTCTCGACACTGATGTGCGTATCCGAAAGCCGACTTGGACTGCAAGTCCTCGCACCTACCCCATGATTCTGTCCGGGGGTGGTAACCAGTCCATCAATTCTTGGTTCGGTCGTTTCCTCCTCAAGTCGTTCGGTCTGCCAACATGGGGCGCTAAGGAGCGAAAGTTCGATGGATATTGCAGGTGGACCCCTGATGGCTGGGAGCCAATGCATGGTACCAAGTGGGAAACAAGCACTTGGCAAGGAAAGACAGGTGAAGATTTCAAGATTGAACTCGAAGCCCGTAACAAGGCACCTCAGCAAGAGTATTGGAAAAAGCTCGTCATGCTCCAAGCATTTGCCGATGTCATTGACGGAGATCCAGGATCCATCCCTGAACATGAGGTGGATGTTTTGCATCCTGAGAGATTTTGGAGGTCCATGGCAATCGTTTCCATGGCTCTTTTGTTCCAAACAGAGCCAGAGGTCGAAAGGACATTCAAACGTGAGGGCAAACACCTTGTTGAAACCAGAAATGAGAAGTACAAGAAAAAGTACGAGGCCGATCTCCCCGACGACGAGATTACCGAGAAGGACGGTGTCATCACTGTTCCCGCCAGTCGACACGGTTTCCAGTCGGGCAACGTAATGGTCATTGACAGTTACGAAGGAACCAAGCAAGTGAATTTCCTCGCCGACGGCGCGGTCGAATATGAGATCCCTGATTCGGCCGAGGCAAAGACCTATACCTTGACCATGGAAGTTTGCACTGTATCTGCCAAACAAACACCACTCTCCATGAAAATCAACGATGACGATAGCAGCGAAATCAAGATCAAGATCC
The DNA here is from genome assembly GCA_016586335.1 of Nitzschia putrida. Lineage (NCBI taxonomy): Eukaryota > Bacillariophyta > Bacillariophyceae > Bacillariales > Bacillariaceae > Nitzschia > Nitzschia putrida. The sequence continues at coordinate 23,851 of BLYE01000213.1, forward strand.
CCTACACCATTGGCAGCTGGCAAACCATGGAGGGACCAAAGGTGAACTTGGAGCCTGGTTCCATGGTGAAGTTTTCTCGCCCCAAGGGAAGTTTGGGATTGGCCATCAAAAAGTTCATTTTCAGTTAGTGATGATGTACGTAGTGGATGTTGTGTGTCTACGTAATGCGGTGACAATAACGAGAATAACATTAGTGGAAGACGATGTCAGCCCAACTACTGGTACCGGAATGTAGCAACCAAGCAGACATAGTAGCAGACTGTGGGGGCCGCACTGGCTTGCAATGTTGAATATAATCCAGGCGCCTGGGAAACGAAGGAATGGACTGATCCACAGAGTATCCATGTTGACGAAATTGCTGATTGTCGCATTCGAGAGAACCAGACATCAACCACCAGACACGGTGTACTACCCAGAGGCATCCACCCCCATCTACTCTAATCGGAAAATACAGAAACTTTCCCTTGCTCCCAACGCCACAAAGAACGCCAGGAAACGAGAAAAGGAGCTAAGAAACGGATCGGAACCGCGAGATGGAACAGAAACCCCAACGTAGAAGTTTCTCCACCATCCTCCCAACGCCAACAAAGAACGCCAGGGAACGAAAAAAGGAGCTAACAAACGGAACGGAACCGCGAGATGAAACAGAAACCCAAACGTAAACTTCTAACCGAATCCCGGAACGACTACCCTTATTGGTTCGACTCCAACAACCGAATTGGAACCACACTCACGTTTGTGAAGAGAGCTAGGACGACATGTGCTGTGCTGCGAGACAAGCAACAGCTTAATATCCGCCATAGCCGCCTCCACCACCACCGCCACCGCGGTAGTCATCGTATCCTGTACAAACAAGAAACATGTGAGGAGAGGATCCATACAATACTATACCCTGGAGATGCTCCAGCTGGTATCTTGGAAAACGAACAGCCGGATCTAAACGATGTGCTCACCTCCTCCACGGCCCCCGTAGCCACTGTTACGTAACAAAAGAAGTATGTGTGTAAGTATTTCGTTGCGTGATGGGAAACTCATAGCGAACTAAAGAAAACGTACCCTCGGTCATCATAACCACCGCCGCCGCCTCCTCCTCGGGAGCCTCCATAACTTCCACGGTCATATCCACGGTCGTAGCCACCGCCGCCGCCGCCGTAGCCACTATAGGTAGTGAAACAAGAGAAGGGATATGTGAGTATACTTCCAAAGCTCAGATACTACGTAGGTCAGCAAGTAAACATTTCAACGTACCCTCGGTCATCATAACTTCCTCGGTCATAGCCACCGCCGCCGCCACCTCCGTAGCCGCCGCCGTATCCAGAGTCACTGCATGAGCACAAAGAAAAGTAGATGTTAGATTTTGGAACCCATCCATTCACGATAGAATTCAAGCAACAAATACAAGCACGTACCGGCCACCTCCATAGCCACCGCCACCTCCGTAGCTGTAGGAAAGAAGAAGGAATCCATCCAAAGGTTAGCAACGTAATCAATCACAATAACAATCACAGTCGTATACACATAGTAACTGCGGCGCAGTAATGCATCCAACATTCTAGACAAGCAACGTACCCGCCGCCTCCGTGTCCATCGCTGTATCCTCCACGGCCACCGCCGCCGCCACCACCTCCTCCACGAGGTTGGGCCTCATTGACACGAAGCGGACGTCCATCCAACTCGCGTCCATTCAACTTGTTGCAGGCCACTTCGGCATCCGCAGCAGGCATGGTGACAAAGCAAAATCCTCGGACATTTCCGGAATCTCGGTCAGTGGGCATGAAGCAGTCGGTGACAGTTCCGTATTCTTCGAACATGCGGCGAATCTCAGTCTCGGGAGTATCAAAGGAAAGGTTTCCAACATACAACTTGACCTTTTCACTGCCCATGGGGTTGAAGGATCCAGCTCCACCGGGACCCATGCCAGGCTTGCGCTCTCCCTTGGGGCGAGACTCGTTGACACGGATGGTTCGGCCGTCCAAAGGAGACTGGTCTAGCTTGGCAATGGCCTTTTCTGCGGCTTCCCTGGTGTCGAGGGTCACGAATCCGAAACCACGAGGACGCTGGGTTCCGCGCTCGGTTGGAAGAAAGACTTCTACAACATTTCCAAACTGCGAGAATTCAGAGCGAAGACGAGCCTCATCGGTGGCTATCAACAAAAAAACAGAAACACAAAACAACACCACGGCGTCAGTACATGCATTCACAGTCAAAGGATCCATACTATCCAAACACAACCATTAGATTCAATCACGTACAATAATCCAAGTTTCCAACGTAAAGCTTGATTCCCTCCGGAGCAGCAGCGGCATCGGCCGGAGGAGCTCCAGCACCATCTCCGTGGTCGGCAGGAGGAGCGTCAGCCACAGGGGCTTGCTCATCTGCAGGATTATCACCTCTTTCTGGTGAACGAGATCGGGATCGGTCAGCCATGGTCTTGCGTTAACACTCCTACAAATCGAGCTTGTTGTGTGGCTGCGGCCACTACTCTTCTGATCGCATTGCCGGACTTGCGCATCGGACGAGGACGGACTCCCGTGCGACATGTTGGCGACATGCGAATCACCCACGCCCTTGTCGTCCAGCTGCGAGGAGGACCGAATCTTTTGCCACAACAAATTCTGTTTCCGGATTGCCCATTGTCTGGCTAGAGAGAGGTTCTGAAAGGAGGAGGTGATTACAATGACAGGACATTCCACCAATGTTGGCGTCACTGTATATGTGCTCACTCCCACTCTTTCTAGTGGAAACTACGAGTATTACAAACAGTAGTGGGGACACTAACCTTTTTCGTTTGTGTATAGTTTATTCTTTAGCGCAACACACAGAGATATTGTGCGTAATACGTAGTTGGAAATTTAGTATGTAAACCCCCGACCATGGTTCGAATCGTTTTGTTGTGCCTTGAGGTAGTCTTGGAGTACCTTTTGGACTTTGCTAAAGTTGGACAAGACCAACTGCCGCAACATGGGAGCATTCCTTGCTAGAATCGTGAAGCATAGTTGCAAATAGTTGGGGTCTACCAACTTGCGGACAAATTGGTTTTCCTTGACTTCACGCCCTTCCGCGTCCTTGGTTTTGATGCTTTTTTCCACCACCAAATCGACCACGGGGGCAAGGACGTTGGACAACCGTGGGGAGACACTCGAGACAATCTGCTCTTGGCTCGCAGTCAACTCCCCGTTCAGTAGACTCAGGTTTTGATCTGCAGCCCCACTTCGATCCGTTCCCCACTTGTACGTGGCAGTGGCCACGCAGCAAACTAGCAAGTTGAATTCTTCCAAAATGGCCTGCATCGTCGCAGCCCACTCTTTGATACCAGCCTCATCCAAGGAGTCGCCGAGACCAAAGTTGTTCTCAGGGATTTCAGGGACTCGAGGACACAAGGCTTCCATTTTGGTTCGAATGTCGTCGAGTGTGTATGTGTGGAAACCTTCGATACCGAGCTCATCGGTTGTCTTGGCGGATTTGGCAGGAGGTGGTGTGGCACTCCCAGAATCGGGGGCATTTTTTCTCTTTTTGGTGGATGATGTAGATGATGCTGAGGGAGCCATGATGACAGTATTGTCAGTGTGTGTATGTGTGTTGAATACAAAGGAACAAGTCCAAGAAATGTATTGTTGTTGTTCTTTCTGGATCCTTTATCGACAAGAAGGAACGGAAATAATTGGAGTGGGAAGTTCAGGAAGAAAAATATATGGCCAATCGTAAATATGCAATGGCTCTCTGCTAAGGCCCCGTCCGTCTGTCGAACCTTCGTTCAGTCAATTGAGTCGAAGGGTCATGCCAGCTAAAGCGGCTTCTTGTTTGGTGAACGTGTAGCTCTATTCAAACGTTATGATGTATAGTATGTACTGTACAAATTGTGAACGCCACCTCTTTGCCTGTTAACGACGGATAATATCCTCTCGTTAGCCAGAATCTTCGTCATCCTCGACGCGATCCTTCCCACTGTTATAGGTGACGCAGGGCTGTTCCGTCCAAGCCCCTTTTCCACTAGGGTAGGCACACCAAGTCCATGGAACGGCAGGCAACCCAGCGTGATCGTCTGGGCCACCTAAACCATTGTATAAGATACATTCTGGACGCGGGCTCCAGGCATACCGAATGCCGTAGATTGTCGTGTTCGTATTGGTTTCCAAGATGACTTCGTCCTCGCCGTTCAGGTAGGCTCGAGCGATTGGGTACCATTCACCATGCGGGGCCAAGGCTTCAAATGAGGTCGAATTGCAGCAAAAATTGCATGCTGCGGAGCCAGAAAAATGCAGCTTGCCAATGTGGGTGTCTCCAATTGTCCATTGCAATCGAGCGCCGCTGTTTCCATTAAAACTCTCCAGTTGAACACCTTTCAATGTTGGCCCAATAGCATCTTGGCTACTCTCTGGAATTTCATATCTAATCTGCTGCATTGACAGAGACAAGCGCCGCCCTACTTCTTGCTTGCGACGAGGGTGTACAGGATAGGTCGGAGCCGCAGTGGGATCGCTCAAATCCACAGCAGTGGCCATTCCAACGTTAGGGACATCCAGGGCAGCCATTTGAGCTGCCCGCAACCACGGCCAGGTGTGTCCATCCTCAAATCCAGCCAACTGTACAAATATAAACGGCAAATCGGGTTCTTCCCATTTCGTCCGCCAGTCAGAAATCATAGCTGGGAAACGGCATGCATAGGATTTGGGATCGTATTCATTCGCTTCTCCTTGATACCATACAAACCCAGACAACCGCATCGGAACAAAAGGATGGATCATACCATTCCAAATGGAAGAAGGACTGGCCTTCCAAACTATCTCATGGGCTTTTTTCACAACAGAAGGATCCAAAGGAATGTTGGCAGCACTCTTTTTGCCGCGTGCTTGGATGGAACTGGCGGTGTTGTCCGGAACATCTGGTCGGAGTCCACCACATGTACGATCCTGCATAGCTGCTGGCGAGGAAAACGCTTCAATCGGCTGTCCACTCCAAGCGGATGTCACCAAGCCAATGGGGACCTCACCACCTAGCGCCTTGTATGTGTCTCGACCAAAGAAGTAACAGACAGCTGAAAACACGGTAAATGAGACTGCTTCCAGTGATTGCTCAGTTGTTTTATTTCCAGTGACGGCTGATGGAGAACTTCGAGCCCATTGATAATAGGTCTTGGTGGCCACGTCCACCTCTTCCTTGTCCGAGACCACCAATTCCGCGGTGGCCAGCCGCAGATTTGGATAGTTGATGGAATCTGCAATTTCCTTATCACTGTCAAAAGCCTTATTAACCGTAAATACCATGTTGGATTGACCGGAACATAGGTAGACGTCACCAAATGCAATATCTACCAACGTGATATCATCCGTTCCGTCGGAAAGAACGATGACATGATCGGCACCCGCCGGTTGCGGTGGGAGAGACACTTCCCAGGCCCCGTCCTTTCCAGCCGGTTCACTGCGAACAACTACTCGACCACTGTCCAATGTAACCGTAACAATAGCTCCAGCAGCTGCCCACCCCCAAAGCCGGGCTTGCTGAGGCTCGCGCTGCAACACCATGCTGGAACTCACAAAGGTTGGAAGCCGCAAGTGTACCGCGCCAACTTCGGAATCCACCTCCTCACATTGTGCTAGAAAATTCAATTGAATCCAAACAAGGATAAAGGCGATGAAAGATGGTCGCCACATTGCAAGCTTTGGAAAGACTACTTCCGGCTTGCCCCACTACTACTGTACGATGGTTTGTGGAATAGGACTTGTTCGCCGCCAATATGCCAGATCCGTTTAGTCCAGTGAGTCGCAGGTTGATGGCACCGACTAAATTTCGGTATTCACATTCTACTGGTTTCTTGCTTGCTAGCTTGAGTTGAGTTGCTCTGTACCAGCAGCAGCAACATTACAATGGTCAACCAAGAAGGAGAACGTTGTTACGAAAAAGAACTTTTGTTGGAGACTCACCTAGCTAGTTGGAAGGTTCAGTTTCTAGCTTTCTTTGCTGCAACGCTGATTGTAGTAGATAGTAGATTACTGTTGCTCAGATGATTGGTTTTGATGTATTTTCACCAGCGTGGTTACTAAAGGCGCCTTTCGAAGTCTTCAACTAAAAGTAAAAATCCTCTGTTGCTCTCTTATTCCAGACGTGTGATTTGTACCTTGCAGTTGCAGTAGTACTAACGGTAGCACTGTCTCCCATTCTCCTAGTAGTAGTACTGGGTTTTCACTGAGCTGGCACGTTTCAACTCTCAATCCGTTGGGCTGTCAAATGGCGACGCCAACTGTCAAGAAGAGGGGAGTTGCACCTGTTGAGTGTGGCGCTTGGCGCTTCATGGCGAACTCTTCTCGGAGGGAATTCGAGAGGTCGCTCACCTGATCCGCTAATCTGATTGGATCTTTCTAGGGGGTTCTTACGGGATGTTCCGTGGGTGTCACCTGAGAATTCATAAATCAAAGTCCTGGCACAGCACGAACCTCCTCTTCCGCGAGATACAACAGAATACAAAAAAGGGTGCTTCGCAAAATATCATGTTTTTCTGGAATTCTCTCTCAAGCACGCTTCAAAACTTCCTTCTTGCTGCAATCGTCTCCCAGTGTACCATTCTATTATCCAGACTGAGCAGAAAGTCTAATAGCATGAAACGCGTCACATCCCGAAGAAGATTTTCCTCTCGGTCCTCGGACGACTTTTCTACAGCTACACCAACGTCGACTTCGACGTCGACGATGTCTTCGCCACTGGTTTCTCCAGCCATGAGCAACATCACCATGCCATCTCTGGCCGAATGCTCTCCTCCCCAAATCCAAAGCGAACTGGAAGGGAAGAGAAAAGTAATTGAAAGAAAGGCATTCCTTGTTAGACTGAAAGACAGAGCAAAAGGCGCGGCCAGTTCCAACTACAAGCGAAAACATGATTCGCTCCTTGTTCCGCTTGAAGTGACGGTCGAATCTCCTCCAACTTTTCCTTTTTCCAACTTGGCAAGTGATTTGCAGCTTGCTGTTTGCGAGTATTTGGATGCAGACACGCTGCGATCGGTGATGCAAGTCAATCGCAGGATGCGCTCACTGTTGCTTTCTCAAGAAGCCGACAAGGCTGTCTGGCTAACGCACTGTCAACAAAGCTGGTCTATCCCGCAGTCTGTGCAGCCAAATCTAGGTCCTGTCTTTCTCGATGCCTATCATCTACCTACGGCAGCACCAGCATCAATTGCCTCCAAGCCCAATTTCCCACTCCTCCTCTCCTTGACGCCATCCAATCTCCCCACGTCCATGGACATTGAATTGATGAAACGACCAGTTCGAAGGTTCCGATCCATTCACCCTTCGCCTCCCCGTTCTTCCCAAATGGAAGTGTGTCGGACCCAAGACCCTGCAGCACTTGCTGTTCGCTACACAGGCGAGGTTGGCCTCGGGGATCGCTGCATCCGAGCTAACAACCCATTGCCTCGTCCATTCCAAGGGTCCACTACCTTTCCGTTCTCGTCTCTTCGAGATGCCCATGCTCCCCCACCAGTTTGGGATGCAGATCGCCCACGCACCCGATTTTATGACTTTCTTTGCCGAACGGCCATGGCCATGATGCAGTACCCTCGACCATTCGTTGCACCTTACCTACAAAGCAAAAACCAGTGGCAAGTGACGCCTTCGTTGGTGGCTTACTTTGAAGTCGACATCTTGCATCCATCTGATGCTACCTCCGAACAAAGAAATACTACCAGTCATCCTGGTCCCCGCCGTTCATTCTGGGGTGCCCGACGAACCGAATGCGTGGCCATTGGCCTTGGAACACGATCTTTCCAAGTCCATGGACGAATGCCTGGGTGGGACTCGCAAAGCGTTGGGTACCATGGCGATGATGGTGGTGTTTTCCATGCTAGCGGGGGCATGCTAGAGCAATATGGTCCAACTTTTGGCAGTGGAGACACTGTTGGATGTGGTATTGATTTCGTTGAACAAGCAATCTTCTACACCCTCAATGGAGAGTTTTTGGGATACGCTTTGAAGCATGCAACCACATTTTGTAAATTGTTTTTGGAACAAGATTTGTACCCAGTTGTCGGAATTGACTCTCATGTCCCAGTGTCGATGAATTTTGGCACTACAAAACCCTTCCAGTTTGATCTGGCGGCTCATTTTCATGAGCAACACAAAAGATATATTGCTCCTCGATACCAATTCCACGGTTCCGAAGAGCCTATATCCTCTATGTAATCGATTGACGTCCACCCAACCTGAGTTCGCTCCTTTCAAGTCTATACAAAACAAAAACATACATTTGGGAAACGGAAGGAAGCATTTCAAACGCTATAACCCTAGACTTTTTAGAACTGCATGTATAAACAAATGCTGTTATGATCGATGTTTTGCCAATCCGTTCCGTGCTTTAGATCTCGGCGTCTACTACAGGTGGTGCAATGTCAATCCCCTGAAGATTTGCTGAATGTTTGTGTTTGATGGCGAATCGCCATGTCAAACTTCATCCACTTAACTCAAAATTCTTGCCATGCTTTCTTCCAAACTCTGATGCTTTGGAAGGTGCTGGGAATTGAGACGTGCTTTGGGAGGGGTGTTTTGAACGGAAAGACCTGCGACACCATCGTGGACTACTACTAGGAGGTTCAGCCAGTATCTCCTACTCCAATGAGACTCTCGATAAACGAGACTCCACAACATGTCACAATTTCACTTCAGATCCTTCAATGCGGTGGATCAATATTATTTTGAGTCTCTTCGTCTAGTGTCAGATTTAGGATCTCGTTGATAAACTGAAGGATCAAACGATTGTAGATTGGAGCTTTGAAGTGTGAGGGATCATTGTATTCAGACCATGAAACGTTGGCGGTCCAAGACACATTGAGACACTCAAAGAGTTCACAAACCCGATAATCATGTTTGCGATATTTCGAATACATGAACTCCTCAAACGGCCGCTCGTTCCTCCTGAAAGTTGTTGTCCTATATACCCCACGGATCCCATGGCGATCCAAAGCCTCCCTCAAGGGCAAGAGCATAGCATCATCTTTCAAGTCGTGGTCAAGCCAGATGCCTGCATTGAAGAGAAACAAGTTGGGCTTTGGATTCAAACTCACAATGTATTGATCAATCAGATCTCTCCATTGATCATACTGCCAGACGGGGGTGGCATTTGTTTGTAGGAGGTCAAGAGGAAACAACCTGGTCGTATCATCGTCCCCGTTTTCTATTAAGTGTACCTCCGAACTAGTCGAGCCAAAGACCTCAGAGGGACGCCAATGGCCTTGAAAAGGCATCGCCCCCTTCTTCGAAAAAAATGCCAGGTAATTGTCGCCATGTGAAGTATTGGTGCTGAAGTAGCGATTCTCGAAACTCGGGTTGGAGTTAAGAGCACGAAAACAGTCACAATCTTCATGAGGTTCCAGAGCTTGGTGTGAAAACCCTAACCATTCGTTGAAAGGTGTCCGCATGTTTTGCTCCAAGATATGACGATTTCTGGCTGGCCATTTTCCATGTTTCAGCAGATAAGCCAACCCGATGTATGTGAATCTCGTCAGCGAGTCTCCTGCCAAGGCAATTCTCAAGCCTGCAGGGGCGTGGGAGGAGTTTGCGTTAATATAATTATTTGCTCAAAAATGTATTTCGTAAAAAAACGTTTTCTGCGTGAATGGTGGACAAGCCTTCAGCTGAGTGCCGATACGCATAACTGCGCTTGGCAAGCAAAAAGCCGAACGGTAGGGGGGCAAAACAGTAGATTCATAACAGTACGTTCTGGCGAAATAACAGTACGTTCTGGCGAAAATGCAGTCTCAATCGATCTACTGTTATGCGAGCTTTCTGAAGTGCTAAATATTCCGACATCAAATCGTGCTTCGATCACGACTCGGCCCATCGCTAAAAAGAGGGATCCAACTCATTGCGCAACGCCGCGATGAAGTCTCGGTACATCTGCTACAGAGGATGGTAGTGGTCCACCACCTGCTCTCATGCAATCCGCGTCTGTTGCGTCCAACACTAACCTCAGTCTCGTCTGACGCAGGGGAGGTTGATTGTTGATTGTTGATTGTTGTCGTGCATCATGGCGTTGCATGTTGACCCAATCTTGGATCCCTCTTTTTAGCGATGGGCCTAGTCGTGATCGAAGCACGATTTGATGTCGGAATATTTAGCACTTTCAGAAAGCTCGCATAACAGTAGATCATAACAGTACGTTCTGGCGAAATAACAGTACGTTATGGCGAAAATGCAGTCTCAATCTACTGTTATGAATCTACTGTTTTGCCCCCCTACCGTTCGGCTTTTTGCTTGCCAAGCGCAGTTATGCGTATCGGCACTCAGCTGAAGGCTTGTCCGCCATTCACGCAGAAAACGTTTTTTTACGAAATACATTTTTGAGCAAATAATTATATTAACGCAAACTCCTCCCACGCCCCAGGTAGTGTCGCATTTCGAAGCTGAAAGGTTTTGGGTTGTTGATGAGACACGTGGACGTATTGTATTCCTTTGGGCAACAATGGCGAGAAATCTCGGGATAGCTGCAAAAGGGTTCAAGGCAAGCGGTAGAAATCAACAAGACAAGAAGGATCCCAAAGGCTGAGGTTATCCTACGAGGAGGTTTGATTGCCAATAGACACTGAGCCATCTTGGGAGCCAACAAAATAAATCTGTAGTCAAAAAGTAAGCGTATTCGAGCCACGAAACAACAAACAAATGACAAGCCCTGGTGTTCTCCATTTCTATGGCGACTAAAATAGTACTTAGTACTCTAGTACTCTTCGTTGGCTCGTGATGTAAAGATGACGTCACTTGTATATGTGGACCACTGACTAGAAGAACTTCACGTCTGCTAGCAACAAGTCTGCGCAACCGCAAGATTTGTGTGTTGCGATCTTGCCAATTGCCAATTGAGAATTGGCCCATCATTCCCCTGCAGCAGTTTCTAGACACAAGGCCTTGCCACTTGTTGCTTCAAGCTCAAGCTCCATTTTATTTCTCTTGTACATCGGATTTTGCAGATGATGTCTTTGCAGTTTCTCCTGAAGCTAGCTTTACTGCCGCTAGCACTGGCGTTTGTCCCACCAATGGTGCCGTCCAAATCACTTTTGCTAGACAATGGGCCATCGATGGTGAGCAAATTGGTACCATGAAATCGTTTTCCTAGTCTCGTCAGACTTTAGGAATGCACCCGCACAAGCACAAGAATTGATCTCACACCACTCTTCTCATCGCAGCCTCTTGAGATGTCGACGGTACCTGCCGAGGTCTATGAAGAACGTCCCTTCCGGATAGGAACTAGAGGGTCTCCATTGGCCATGGCCCAAGCCTTGGAAACCAAACGACTTTTGCAAGCCATTTTTCCTGATCTGACCAACCTAGAAATTGTTGTTTTGAAAACCCAGGGTGATATGATTTTGGATAAGTCGTTGATGGAATTGGGAGGAAAGGGATTGTTTACCAAGGAGTTGGACGTAGCTTTGCTTTCCAATCAAGTTGATATTTGTGTCCATTCTATGAAAGATGTACCTACCTGGCTCCCTGAGGGCACCGTGTTGCCCTGCATGCTGACCCGAGAAAATACCAACGACGCCTTTATTGTCAGCAGCACTGCCAAGGGTGGATCCGTTGCTGGCTGCAAACGAATTGAGGATCTCCCCGATGGCTCTGTGATCGGAACAGCTTCCTTGCGTAGACAGGCTCAAATTTTGGCCAAGAACCCAACGTTGAAATGTGTTAACTTTCGTGGAAATTTGCAAACGCGTTTGCGAAAGCTGGAAGAAGGAGTCGTTGATGCTACCATGCTTGCCGTGGCTGGATTGAATCGTATGAAGATGGAATCTTGCGTCACGAGTGTACTGGAATGGGATGAGATGCTCCCTGCCGTTGCGCAGGGTGCCATTGGAATTCAATGTCGTTCCAATGATGCTACGGCCTTGAGATATTTGGCTGCTTTGAATCATGAAGATACCAAGATTTGTGTGGATTGTGAACGAAGCTTCTTGGCTACACTTGACGGAAACTGTAGAACGCCCATTGCGGGTCAAGCCAAATTGGTTTACGAAGGAGGTGCCAGACGTATCCAATTCCGCGGCTTGGTGTCACTTCCAGATGGGTCTGAAACCTTCCACATTGAGGCTGAAGGGGATGCTGCAAATGCTGTAGAAATTGGCAAGAAAGCAGGAGAAGACATTAGGGCTAAGGCTGGCAGTGAGTTTTTCAAGAGAATGGTGGAACTCTCACCCGCCAAATAGGTTCCTACAAACAGGAAAGAATCAGGTAAACAAAATTGCTTTAAATCAATTCAGCACTACTACTTGTAGAATAGCTAAAACAATTACATGCACGAGCAACTCATACGCTGCTTCCAAGAGGGATAGGTCGATGTATGGTCAACAGGAGAGGCTATTGGTACTGTGTCCAAAATCGTGCTAGCTACGAGTATGGCCTTCGACTTCCCTTGAGGGTGAGAAGCATCGAGATTACGATATTGATGAAGAATGAGAGGAGGAGGAGGTTCACGTTGATGCCGAGTCATATTTTATGTCGTAGCGCTAAGTAATTGAATCCACGTCCCAGTCACAAAAATATGCACTACGACAGCACCACGACGAGCGACGCAGCCTTCCTCGATATCATCATGGGCCATTGTAGTCGAGCATTTCTGCCCGCCGAACTCTGGATCTTGGTCGTCGTGCCTCTTCTTGTTGTTGTCAGGAATCTGGTGAGGTACGTACTCTTCTCACGGGTCCGTTGTTCACTGTCAGTAGCTTCGCAGAACTCCACCAAGACAGTGTGTAACCATGGGCAAGTCTTATACGGATACGTACTTTCAAAAGGATGAATCCATCCTTGCTGTCTATGACATTGACTACGCGAACTCCACCGATTTCAACTTTCAAGTGGGCTCCCGTAATGCTATTGGTGTTGCCGCGATGGTCCCCTATTGCTGGCCCTGCCTTCCTTTCATTGCGTGTTTTGTTTGCATGCCCATGTTTTATGATAATGTCAAGGATGCTGTGGAGTCCCAGCACGTCGGTACGTATTCTATGGGAGCCGACAGAAAATGAATCTTGGCAAGGGTTCACTCATACATTCTCTCATATTTGGCATTGCTGCGATCAACAGCCATAACACAAGATGGAATCAAGTATGTCGTAGAACGCCACAAGCGTGGATGCCGTTTGGATTGTCAAGATGTGGGAAAAGTATCCAAGACAGTTCCCTTTGACAAGATTACCGATTGTGATGTGGCGGAACCTGCTGGTGCCAGTGGTCCTTGCTGCTGTATGGTCCAAAATGTATTGGTACGTACGTATTGTCGTTGCTAGTTCAGTTCAAAGGTTGGCTGGTTGATGAAACCCTAACATAACCTTTGTCTCCATTCCATTACAAAAACTAGTACACGGTCAATGTTGATACAGCCAGCGGCAATCGAGGAGGAGAAGGCGGAACATCCAAGTATGAATTGGAATTGGCTGGATTGAAGGACCCTGATCAATTCAAAAAAGATGTTTGGAGTATGAAACGTGGAGAGGGTGTCTCGGACAGTCCCTATGCCACGGGAGCCATCCCCACTGCACCTAGTGCCATGCGTATGGAAGATCGTGTCGCTGAGAGTATGATGACCTCTGCGACGACATCCACCAAAGGCCCCGCCGTCGTATCGTCGGTGGGAAGTGATGCCCGAGTGATTGCTCTATTGGAAGAGCAAAACAAGTTGTTGAAATCTCAAAACAAGATCTTGAAGGATATTCTACACAAGGACAACAACTAGAAGTACCACGAACTGTGGGCTTTGAATGAATGTAACCAGTGAAGTGCAGTGAAGTGAAATGTTTCTAAAGGTAGTAGTTACGAGTACCGTACGTTGTGTCCACGTTCCAAGATGCCATAGACCTTCTTGACAGCTACTGTTAGATTCCCGGCACCAACTACTAGCTACTAGAGTAGTTTCCGTTAGTACAGCTAGAGAGAGCGTGACCTCTTTGCATGACTTACTAGGTAGTGCATTGAGGTTCACATTTGTTTCACCTACCATCACCCTGCCGTTGCAGCAGCAGCAGTCGCAAAAGTAAATCCTGCAAGACATTACGGAGAGAGATGATACGAACCTGTTCCAATACTAATAGGAACGACAATGTTATGCATGTTGTGTAGTTCATCTTGCGTGGACAAGATTGTTGTTGGAAGACGACCTTCCGCAGCGCATGATACATGATGCATGATGTATTGAGCACAATGACTATTTATTTATGTTTCTTGCATGAGCAATCCTTCTTGCATGGAATCAAAGATAATCTCATTGAGCGAGGACGAACCGCCACCACCATATTCATTGTCCATGCCAAACAATCGATCGAGACGCGTAAAACGCAAGAAGCGACGAACCCCTTCGGAGCGCAAGAGACGGAACCAAGCAGCTCGCACGGTATAATAAATGCGGTACCGATGGGTCATGACAAATCCAAAGCCCAGCAAGGCAAGGGCCAAGACAATGAGCCAAAAGAGAGTTCTAAAGAAAATGCCGACAAGAGATGTTCGATGGTGGTGTTTGTGATGCGAAGTAGGTGTGGCGGTGGGAGATGGAGTGGAGGGTTGAGGTGTGGGAGGCCCTGGGGAAGGTTGGGGTGTGGGCTCTGGATGGGTGGGAACGGGAGTGTAGGTGGGCCAGGGAGTGCTATAGTTGGCAGACGGCGCCTGGGACGGTTGGGGTGAGAGTGAAGAAGGCGCTGGAGATACGGTAGCATTGGGAGATACCGTAGGCACTGGAGAAAGGGTAGAGTTACTGCTGGTAGTGGTTGGAGCCAAGGAAAGGGAGGGTGACATGGAAGGCACTGGAGACAGAGTGGGAGACGCCGTTACGGACGGTGGCGCGGAGGGCGAAGTCGAGACGGTCGCATTCCCTGTGGCAGCTACTGTAGGACTCAAGGATGGCACCAAAGAAGCATTGTCTCCAGCTACTGATGCTGCTGTCTGCCAAGACAAAAGTAGCAAGAGAAAGATGCAATAATATGATGACGAGGTAGGTCGAACCATCTTGGTGCTGTTGTGTGCTGTGTCGTGGGTCAAGCTATACTTGTAATGTTCGTCGACGACGAGCAACCTTCATGTGCGTTCTTCGTGGGTTCAAGACTGGAAATGCATTTTTGAATCGAGGGGAGGGGATTGTCGTCATTGTCGATCCCCTTTTTCAATCTCCCTCCAACACCCAAAATCCTCCACGCGTCACGTCTATCGTCGTCACACCCCACTACGAGCTACGAGTGCGAGACCGTAACCACCACGGCGTTGCCATACTTCTTCTTCTATTCACTACGAGTACTGTACTCGTATCTCGTTTCGTACTGTGTTGATTGTGGATATAATAATATAATATCATGGCTGCTCCACCTCCACCCTCCGCTCCTGGATCTTTTCCGTATGACTTTCTCTTCAAAGTCCTCATCATTGGAGATGCTTCTGTTGGAAAGGTACGAATGCTGCCGCTGCTGCTGTCACTGCTGTCACTGCTATTGCTGCTGTGTCGTGTTGTCTGTTGTACGGAAGCAAGCAACCATTTGCCGTTTTGCTTGGAACATGCTCTATAGCTACCGATTGTGTACATCTCACCTAGTTTGTTCCTTTCAACCCTCCTCCTTCGATTCCTACTATCTCCTTCCAAACTACCATGATATTCTAGTCTTCCATGCTCCTCCGTTTCACGGATGATTCCTTTGATGATCATATCCAATCCACCATTGGCGTGGATTTCAAGGTCAAACATTTGGAACTCTCCGGTAAACGCGTCAAATTGACCATTTGGGATACCGCCGGTCAAGAGCGTTTCAGAACCCTCACTAGTAGTTATTATCGAGGAGCCCATGGAGTTGTCTTGGTCTATGATGTCACGCGCATGGATTCCTTTGAGAATTTGCAACAATGGCTCAAGGAAGTGCATTTGTACAGTCCCAACAATGGAGATTCTGTCATTAAATTGTTGGTGGGAAACAAGGTGGATTTGGAGCGATCGGTTCCGCGAGAGACGGCCGAAGCTTGGGCTAGGTCCAATGGAATGATGTTTTTGGAGGCTTCGGCCAAGACCAAGCAAGGAATTCAAGAGGTCTTTACAGAAGTCGTTCAAAAGATTCTGGATAATCCCGAGGCTTTGGCGAATGCGGCGCCGGGAAAGCCGAAAATGCAGATTAAGCGGCCATCGGCGTTGGAAGAAGAGGATAGTTCTTGTTGCTAAGATCAGAGTATCCCATGGGTTTGGTCTGTTTGTTATCTGTATGCGATCCGGCAAAGCCGTGCGGGACGAGTCTTGGGTCGCTGCTTGGTTAGGGCATGACATGATGGGTATACAAGTGTGTTCATGATCTACCCATGGGCACCGGCTCTTCTCCATGGTGGCGGTGATGATGATCATTTCCCAACGATTATGATTTTATTCGTTCTTCTATTATAGTACAAGAACTGTACACTCACTAAACAACATTATATACGTACAGTACTAGTAGTTTCAACGTTTTATTATTCTTTATCTTCTACTCGCACTACGCTTCTGATCTGTTGCTCGTATGCGGCGTTTACGAGATGGGAGCATCCGGGCTTGATGTACGAGCATACAGCTCAAGCAGAGACTGGTCGGAGGCAAGTTTGCCTTCTTTCCAGGTGTTGCCTGAACGGGATGGGTCTTCTTCATGAGAATGTTCATTTGTTGTCAAACCTGCTGCTGCACGCAGGGCAACTATCTTATTAAAGTTTTGTCATTTCAGTGTTACAAGGTCATGTATGTAGCTTACTCACCGTACATAATAGGAGAAGTGCTGCTCTTGGTCAGTACTAGAACACGTTAGTACTAGTACGAGTAAAGTACCATCATCAGGGCTCACCGGTGTTGCGTGAATGTTGTGTTGTTGCGAATGATGTTGTCTTACTCGTACAACTGAAGTGTTTGGTGTTGCCTCCTCTTCCTCAGGTGATGCAGCAGTTGCATTATATAGCATGCATCATCATTTATGCTGAACGTTGTTGGAGCGGTTATGCCCAATTTGACCGTTGTGTGTGATTGAACATCCTCACAAAATGGGGGCCTTCGTTGCTTCTATTTGTAGGATTTACAAAATGTTGCTGAGGAGATAGGAGATGAAGCTAGGCGGTTGGTTATGGCAGCAACAAGTCACAGTTAGGGGCATTCAACACACTTATCTGGTGGGAGTCGTGGAAAACTTTGATGGAAGCTTGAAACTTTTTGAAATGCGGTCGTGCTCCTGGATCGCATCGCCAATGCGTTTTTGGATCTTTGCGTCCCTTCCTCTCTGGTCTCAGTCTTTTTTTTCTTGGAAAGAAATTAGGGACACCCAGCGATTTGTTCGTAAAAGGATGAATAATATGCGCTCTCTCGTGTTCTCCAACCTCAGGTTGGAAGGCACCGTCTGGAAGGATGGAAATCGACGCTCTTGCCGTCTCCTGGCCAAGGAACTCAACCTTGTTGCCAACTGGAGTGCGGAATCAATCGAAGAAAAACTTCCGGGCGTCCTGATCTCTTATAGCCGTGAAGGTGAGTTTCGATTCCAAAATTCTGTTTGTGCTTTAATTCTCTTCCATCGCGTGACTTACAGATATTGCTCTTGTTCTTTGTGGTTCTGGATCTGCAGCTGATAGGTTCCACATGGATCTGGGAGCTCTCACCGCTGAAGAGGTAGAGTTTGGCAGCGTCAGCAGCCTTGGCTCGTACTTCGACAGCGATGACGACTCTATAGATACGGTGGACCCTGTCCCTTCACTCGCTCACCGCGAGGGTTGTATTGTTGAGGGGACTTGGAACTAAGGTTTCAAGCAACTAAGTCGAAGTCGGGGGGTTTACGGTTGATTTGGTTTAGGATGTGAGGCGAAGTACTTTCCCGCAGGAAGGTCGGTTTGGGGACCGACCGGATGGCTGCCAGCCATCTCCGAATTGCAGGTCATCATCACGATGGTGATTCTGTCCCCGTCTCCAGGAGCAATCCTAGCATCCTCTATCCAATGACACATCACTTCAGGCTCGCAATGGTTCTGTGCTGGAACAAAACTCTCGTTCCGTGGATCTCGGTGTCGGAAAAGTTCAAGTATTTGTGGGTTTGGGGTTCTCACAGGAGGCCAGGCAAGTCTCTACGTATCCCCGTTAGCCAATCCGAGATGTGACCACGGCAGGGTGGCGTGAAAGCACAGAGAAGTTCTATTTCTGATCCAACCAAAAGGTAAGCGGTAGTTCTGGTAAACTAAACAAATTCTGACGACTGCGGTCAGTCAGGGCGCACCCCGTGGGCCAATGGTTGTTGCTTCCGTAGCTATTTTATGTTCACTAGTCTATTGTAGTTCCTTTCACATTGCCTTGACGGTCGCACGGTGGACTCCCTGTATCGATATCGGCTTGCACGACGATGGCAAATAATTTTGCTGGATGGAGTGTTTTGATGCAAAGCTTTGTACTATAAATATCCTTTGGCAATTTTGATTCGGCGGCTCCTCTCAATGGCTGTGGAGCTGATCCTTTCCCCAATGACTATTCGTTTCCTCCTTCTAGAGTCCGAGTAGCACTCACTAAACAACATCATATAAGCAGTTTCAACGTTTTATACTTCTTTTTCTTCTACTCACCCAACGCCTCTGTTCTGTCATTGCTCGTTCACGACGTTTACGAGATGGGTGCATCCACCAACGATGCTGCCTTGCATACACCGGCCGATGTTCGGAGGGTCTTGCCTTGCCATGTAGCCACACCGTCCGCAACGGTCTTCAAATCGGCAGCGACGGTGTCCCATGTCTTTTTCTTTTTCATTTGGGCTGCCGAAAAGGGCTCGTACGACTCGTTCTCCATGCCCTCCAAGAATACGCGCTCTCCAATCTTGGAGCCTTCGGGAGGTGTAACAAGCTCTACTTTGCCATCTCCCTTGGCGGCAAGCACCATTCCGTGACTATTGAAACCAACAATCTTGGCAGCCTTCAAGTTGCAGACAACCAACACCAAACGATCTTGCATCTCCTCCAACGTATAATGTCCTCGAAGTCCAGACGCGATCGCACGTGGTGCATCTTCTCCGACATCGATTTGTTCACAATACAACTTGTCGGCAGATTCATGGACAGCCACTTCCAGAATTTTCCCTACACGGATGTCCACCTTGGTGAATTCCGGTTGATCGGCAGCCCCTTGTCCCTTTTGGGCGGCCGCGATTTGTTTGGCCTTTTCTTCCTTTTTGCGGCGTTGGGCTTGTTCGTAGGATTCTTTCTTCTTGGCGGCGGCAGCGGCTTGGTCCAACATTTCTTCTTCGGAGCGAGACTAAAAAGGGGGGCAAACACAATTGCAAGAGTCAGAAACGGTCCACAGCCAACATGCAATAGATCCTAGTCGGCAACCGTACCTTTTCATACAAAACATCTCCGACCTCCACCTTGGTCCCAACAGGAAGATTGGGTCCATCCAACTTCAGGTCCGCCAAAGGCACAGGAGCCACACCAAGCTTGTCAAAGATCTTGGCCCCGCCAACGGGCAAAAAGGGCAACAACAAGTGTGTGACGGCGTAGATCGCCTCGAGCGTGGCGCGGACAACCATTTGACGAGCTTCCTTGTGCTCATCTCCCTTCTTGAGCCAAGGAGCTTCCTCTTGGAGGTATCGGTTGACATCGCGCATGGCTTGAATGGCAATGCTGGCTCCTCCTTCCAATTCAAAGGCATCCATCTTTTCCAAGTACGAGGTGACGACCTCTTGGAGGGCAACCGGAGGATTCTCGGGAGCAGGAACATCCGAAACGACACCGTCACAGAATTTTTGACACAAGTTGGTCGCACGGTTGACCAAGTTACCCAACGTATCGCACAAATCGGCATTGTGCATATCCCGCATGGATTGTTCACTAAAGGCCAATTCACCTCCATACGGAGCCTCCTTGCAGAGGTACCAACGGAACGTATCAACATGGAACTTGTCCAACATGTCGTGGGGGTCGACCACGTTGCCCAAACTCTTGGACATTTTCTTTCCCTCCTTATCATTGACAAATCCATGAGCAAAGACAGTCTTGGGAAGCTCAACTCCAGCTGACATGAGGAGACAAGGCCAAATGACCGAGTGGAACCAAAGAATATCCTTTCCAATCACATGAACATCGCAAGGCCAGAACTTTTCCAAGTTGGGAATACTTCCATCATCATTGACTCCCAAGGCGTTGACTCCTGTCAAATAGTTGGAGAGAGCATCCAACCAAACGTACATGACATGGTGATCATGGAATCCCTCGGGAACTGGAATTCCCCAGTTGAAGGTGGTTCGACTAATGGACAAATCCCGCAAGTCATCGTCAGTCAAACGAGCCACAATATTGTTTCGGTGTTGCTCAGGGCGAATAAAGTTGGGATTGTCTTGAATGTGTTGCAAGAGACGGTCCTTGTAGGCGGACATTTTGAAGAAATACGATTCTTCTTCGACCCGCTTGAGGGGAAGTCCACTGGCAGGATCCTTGAAATCATTGAGTTGGGCCTCATTGTCCGTGACAAAGGTTTCCTCTCGAATGTTGTACCAACCACTGTAGGTGTCCAAATAAATATCTCCGTTGGCATTGCAACGCTTCCACATTTCGTGAACGGTATGCTTGTGGCGAGTACTGGTGGTGCGAACGTAATCGTCGTTGGAGACCAAGATGCGTTGATTGAGAGATTGAAAGCCAGTGACAAACTGTTGGGAAAAGTGGGAGAGGATGGTTATTAGGGGGGGGGGCGTGAGTCAAAAGTACAACAAGATAATCGTATGAAACAGTATGAGTGCCTCATTCATCTTTCATCTCTTACCTTGTCGCAAATATCAATGGGTTCCTTTCCCTGATCCGCTGCCGTGTTGGCAATCTTTTGGCCGTGCTCGTCAGCACCAGTAACAAAGTAAGCAGGCTGATCTCCCTTGAGACGATGGAACCTAGCAATAACATCCGAGGTGGCTGCCTCATAGGCATGTCCCATATGAGCAGGTCCATTGGTGTAGTTGATGGCTGTGGTGATGTAAAAGCCATGATCTTCAATTCCAGCTCCTGCCGTCTTGGCAAAATGTCCATACGAGATTTCCGACTCGTCCTTGAGACTCCATCGATCCCAGGCAGGGGCAGTGGTTTCTGTGGGTTCCGTCATGGCAAACGTCGTAGGTTGTTTTGTTTCCAAGAGTACGTACGGTACTTGTTGGATTGATTCTCGCTAGAAGCAACGAGCAACGTTGATATTTTTGTGTCTTATGTTGTCCCGCCTCCTCCCTTGTCAAGAAGCGGATGTGCGGTAGTACGTCTTGCCGTCCTTCCTTTTGGTGACACCTCCTCCACAGAGACTAGAATAGTGTCTATCCTTTAGAATCAAAGCAGTCGATTGGATGGAGCCGATGCATCGCGTAGGAACCAACGTTATACATGGGAAGCGAAACAGCGAAACCTCCACATCATACCTGGTACCTGGTACTGGAACTCCTCCTCCGGTGT
The DNA here is from genome assembly GCA_016586335.1 of Nitzschia putrida. Lineage (NCBI taxonomy): Eukaryota > Bacillariophyta > Bacillariophyceae > Bacillariales > Bacillariaceae > Nitzschia > Nitzschia putrida. The sequence continues at coordinate 45,252 of BLYE01000213.1, forward strand.
ATCTGTGAGATTTCGTCAACGACGACGACAACAAAAGCAACAACAAAAGCAACAACAAAAGCAACAACAAAAGCAACAACAAAAGCAACAACAACAACAACAACAACAACATGGAGACGGACAAACAGAGCCAAGTCGTCGCAGTAGACTTGACTGAAGACAAGGATGAGGAAGATATGGAAATGAAAGATGCCAACAACAACAACGATGGTGACGATGCAAGTGTCGTTGTTGTTTCCCCTTCCAAGGCCGATCGGGACTTGCATCGTCGACGTCGTCGCCGATTGCGTCGCATGTTGGAACAATCCAATCAACTTCCCTCTTTCATGGCTGTTCTTAACTTGCCACCCGAGACAGAGGAATCCCTCGAACCACTTCCTCCACCTGTCGTGGTGATTGATGTCGATGAGTACTTGGGGTTGAACCAATCTGCGCAGCAAGCCATCATGCCTCCGCCTGGGCCTGTGTCGTCAGATTCGAACATTCCTGTCCATGTCTCTTCCGCCGATACTCCCATTTCCAATCCGTCGTCATCGACGGTCATTCCTGTGGCACCTTCTGCCAACCCTGCCGACGAAGGATGGTACGAAGGAGCTCGGCTCATGGCCATGCCGGAGGATACCACCTTTCTCAGTGACGCACAAATTGGAATTCGTCAACATCTCGAGTACTTTTCCGCCACTGCCTTGGATGTCGAGCGTTCCGTCATGGGACGCCGTACTCGTATTGTCCGTGGTATGATTGGTCTTCGTTGTGTTCACTGTGCCCGCAAGGTCTTGCCCAAATTGGAAAAGGGAGAATATGCCTCCTGGCCCAGTGGTGCTGTCACCTTCCCCCATGACTTTGCTAGTCTGTATTCGTCCTGTAGTCAAAAGCCACAATTGCATTTTGAGAATTGTCCCAACCTTCCTCCCGATTCCGAATTGTCGCGGCTGCTCAAGGAATCCAGAGCCAAGCAGGGAGGAACCGCACCACTTGTGGGCATTGGAAAGCGCAAACGCATGGTTCAAGGACTTTCGGGTTTGATGTACTACATTATTTCCTGTGAGCGGATTGGAATGCAGGAACTTCCCAATCAAGGACTTCGGTTTTCGCGGGATTTGGCCTTGGAGCCGCTTGAGTTTGAGGCCACTCGTATGCATGTGGAACAGAGCCGCCCCGATTTGATCCCCCGCCAGTACCAAAATCGACTTTCCATGTCCCCTCCTCCTTCGGTGGTGTCACAAGGCTCTGTCGCGCAGCGGCCTGGTGAAGCACCGGCAGTCTTGGCGGATGCCGACTGCCAAGTAGTCGTCCAGAAATGTTGGGATGAACTCAACGATGAACTTCCCTATATCATCCGTCGCAGTGACAAAGCTCTTCTATCCGACTTTATGTTTGTCACTATCTGTCAAGTGGCTCTTTGCCATGCGACCGCCATGGATGTGGGGTCTCGTGGCAAAAAGACCAGAACGATGCGACCTGGTCTTGCGGGCTTTTGCTGCCGCCATTGTCTAGCCGTCAATGCTCCAAGTGGTTGCAGAAGTTTCTCGAGTGCCCCCGACCACTTGGCTAGTGCAGTTTCCAACAGTTTTGTGATTCACTTGCAGAAATGTCGATTCGCACCTGACGATGTCAAAGCCTCCTTGGCCCCGCTCAAGCGCATCCATTCTCGGCAAATGAGTGTTTTGCCATACGGAAGTCAGCGCAAGCTCTTTTTTGAAGTTTGGACACGACTCCGGGAAGCCGATCAGTTTGGTCCAGATGGAGGAGACGATGATACTGGCAATGATGGCATGTCGGTGGGTACGGGGGATGGCGCTCCGAGCGATGTCTCCATGTCGGTGGGAGGCCAAGAGGATTCAGTTGCGGGTGATTCAAACTCCAAATCCACCCCCGTCACTCTGTTTGATCAGACTCGACCCAACAGTCGAATTCCTGAGTTCCCCATCTCAGGAGATCCTGTTACCCAGCAATGCCTGCAGGATGCCGAGGACAATTGGGATCCCACAGTCAATGATCACTTGATTGAGAGTGATGATCGTTATTTGGTATCGGATTACGTCTTTTTGACCATGCGTCAGCTCAAGATTGCCATGCCGACCATTGGAGATTTCCGTGGCAACCGACGCAACACATCCGCAACCAACCGAGTGGCTGGCATGTGCTGCATCCATTGCGCGACCGATTCCAGTATCCCCACTACATCGGGACGGACCTTCCCATCAGCCCCCGACAATTTGGCCAGTGCATTGAACAATTCTTTGTACAATCACATGCAAGTTTGTCCCCACATTTCCAGGGATGTCAAGCATGCGTTCCAGCAATTGCGTAAGATTCACAGTCAACAATGTGCTAGTTTGACGTTTGGTTCGCAGCGACGATTCTTCAACAAGGTGTTTGACAAATTGCGACAGGTACAACTTACCCAGGAACAACTCGATGCGTTTGATGTTGTGGACCCCCCTAGGGCCTTCGAGCCCGCTGTAACACCATCATCGTCTCGTCGAACGGCTTCCGTCAAACAGGCACCCGTGATGGATGCCAAAATCTTTGACAAACATGCCTTTGTGGAAGCTGGGTCGTTGGGCGCGCCCTACTGGCAATGTTTGAAATGCCGCATGGTTCCGTTTGAATTCCGAGCTACGGGCGCCGTTCACTACGTCCGACCATCGGTACTCCACTTGCAAAACCACATTGCAATTTGTCAAAAGAACAACATGTTCCTGGGCTGGCTTCGAGTCGCCATGGCGGAGGCCAAGGCGGCATATCCTGCTTGTGACGAAGCTACTCTGAAGCAACTATTGGAGCCGTTGGTCACCTTGGCAGTTGGAGGAGATGCGGTGTTGGCCAAGAAACTTGTAGATGGTGGATCAGAACGACTCGGAACACCTCAAGAGACCATTCCACTTCCAACCAATGGTTGGTGGTGCCGCGAATCTGTGGTGTATTCCCAACTCCAAGAAGCATTCGAATCTAGCTCTTCCAAGTTGGGAGGAAACAATCCATCAAGCAAGCTGATCGATCACCCCAAACTACGTCGTGTACTGGAAATTGTGGCTCCTACGTTGCAATTCCCTATCCCTGGCAGTGATGACGGGAACAACGATGACAAGGCTGGGGAAACCGAGGATTCGGCAAGTGGTGCACCCGATTCGGAAGTTGGGGAGGACGGGAAAGAAATGACATTGGATCGGCTTCGCACGGAAAGTCGACAAGCCTACCTCAAAAAGCGACAAGAACGTGAAGCCTCATGAGGAGATTGTTGTCGATGATGACGACGATGATGCTCCAACTCAATCCTCCTAGAGAGCCATTTCGAGAATTAAGGGTGCCAGTAAACCTCTTGCGTTAATTTTAGTAAGACTTTGGGGTTAGTGGGTTTCTCGCAACTGCACTTTGTAGTGGGCTAGGTAGTAAGCAAAGATTTGGAGGCATTTGGCTAGCTCTTTGGTAGAGTATATTAAAACAAGTAAGTACGGTACTCTCATTGCTGCCTCTTGTTTGGCGTAGATTTTTTGCGGTGGAGGAAACGCCCGAGAACCCTGTGGGGTATGTCCGCCGCCCGACAGCGGCCAACAATCGAGGAAGGGAGACTCATAACAACCCCGTTGGATTGACTTGGGATACTTGAAGAGTGCTAGAGTGCAACGACAACTCTGGCTTTGTCTTTTACACACAAGCTACGACCGTATTATATATATTTTAATCATGGCTGATCACTGTGAAGAACAAGAATTGGAAGCCGAGGCTTTGACAGCAATCTTTGACGATTGCTTGGAGATTGTCTCTGCCACACAACCCTTCCAGTGGGCCATTACACTCTGGCCCGAGCAACACTCCCTAGAAGAAGAGAATCATGTTGGAATTAAGCTTATTGCCACGATTCCCCTGGATTATCCTGAGTCTTCTCTTCCTGAGTTGGATATTGAGCTCCTCAAGGGCCTGACGGAAGATCACAGGACCAAGTTGTTGGGGATGGCCCAGGAAGAGGCTGAAAACAATTTGGGATTGCCCTCTATTTTTGCCATTTCAGAAGTCCTACGAGAGTGGCTAGCAGAGAATAACCAAAAGGGCCAAGACGATCTTTCCATGTACGCTCAAATGATGCGACGAAACAAGGAAAAGGAACGAGAAGCGGTACGTAGCAGGTTGTTTTTGTGTTTCGGAGTGTTTGCACGGTTCTCGGGCATGCAGTACTGGAGGCTTGTCTACCTCCAGTGGTGTTTGGTCCAATGTTATTTGCTCGGTGCTAGAGTAACAAATTGGTATCGACAAGATCTTGGACAGTGTTAGATGGGTATCATACTCATCGCCGTCAAGGCGGTGAGGGATACTCCCACCGTTGTTTGGGATAATATCGATGACCACATTATGTTCTACCTTTTGGGTTTTGGACTGCTTTTGTGTTTGTGTCTCTGTTCGAGATGTTGCACTCACACTCTGCTGTTCTTGTAGAAAAAAGCCACTGCCGAATTCGAATCCCAAAAGCAGGTCGAAGCTATGACCGAGGCTGAAGCAGAAGATTTGGCCGTACGAAAACGTCGAGCCGAAGGAACACCTGTCACCCCCGAATCCTTTGCCGAATGGAAGACGGCCTTTGAAAAGGAAATGGCAGAAAAGAAGAAACTAGAAGCAGAAGAGGCTGCTCTCGAACAAGCACGATCCAAAGAAAAGGTTGTGGACAAGTCTGGCCGAATAACAGGATTTATGCAATTCAGTAAGGGAGAGAGCTTCGACTTGGAGGCTATGGAAGCCGCAGCAGAGAATGCCGAAGAAGACGAGGATGACCTTATCGATAACGTCAATGAAGCACTGTTTTTGGACGAAGATCTGGATGATTTGGACGACTTGGACTTTGATGACGAAGAAGACGATGATGATGAAGAGCCCGATATTTGAGCATAAATAGTAGAGTACAGTATAGTACCGTGCTGCTTGGCTACAATTCTTTAGGTTGCTATGCTGTGCAGAACGAGTACACTTCCATGTTGGGGAAGCGTCCTTGACCAGAAGCTACCGCTAGTATAATATATCAGAAGACTGAAATAGCCCCAACCCACATTTGTCTTGGTTGTGTCGAGGCGGTGTCCTATCAACGCGGCAAGCAGGGGGAGGAGGACCACCACCAACAACAACAACTACGAGTACCGTACTGTACCATTGCACAAAAGCACCCAAACGCATCTACATGAGTGGTCAAGAAGAATCATACAACCCCGCTACCTCCAGGGACAACGGCGGGGATTCCAATTCCTATCGAAACAACGACGGCGACAGACACCGTGGATATCGAACGTCGGATCTGCGGAGAAGAGGTGATTGAAACTCTGGAATTACCAATCGTGCTTGGTTCCGCTCTCATTTGTTGTGAATCTTGTTCTTGTGCATCAAGATGGGGATGATGGAAGAAGGTTTACAGATAACTCCCGCAGGAATGATGATAGAAATTTTGGGCCTCCAATGAGATCGGATCGAGACAGACGATGTGAACCCCCTCCCTATGGTAGAGACGGTGGTCGTCATCGTTCGGAAGACCAAAATCGTGGTAGCCGTTGGGATCAGCCCCACCGTTTTTCTGGGGATGATCCTTCTAGGTATCGAGATCAAGACCAAGACTATGGTCGCTATGCCAGGCATCCTCCAAGGGAAAGAGATAGGGAGTATTACGATGACTATGATGATTTTGATGGCAGAGCGCCATCACGTTCTCGCCGATATCCCTCTGATAGGTATCATGACTCCATGGATCGACATGACGATGACCAGTTTCGTCGTGGTCGTCAGTATTCACCCTCAAGAGGCGAATCTCCCCCTCGGAGAGATCGCTCGCGGTCCAACGCCGCTGACATGGAAGAGCCTCGTTTGCCAAGGAAAAAAGTAATCGAGTGGCCGCCCTGTTTTGAAAAGGATGGATCTGCTTTTGTGTTTCATCCGGCATCAGGAACTTTTTATGAAGAACAAAGTGACTTCTACTATGATCCCAAGACCAAGCTTTACTATGGTGTTCAAAAGCAAGCTTACTACCGCTATGAGGAGGACGACAAGGGGGAACCACCTTTTGTGGAAACTCAAAAAGCGGAAGCGTCGCAGGGGACACCGGCCCTTCCTGTGGAATTGGCAGTAACTCAGCCATCAGGGGTGTCTGGCACATCAATGGACACTCAAAAGCCAATGATCGCGATCAATCTGAAAACCAAAAAGATGAAAAAGCCGAAACACGCCAACGCCGCGTCGACAGCGCCCCCTCCTCCGACAAAAGCTCAGAAAGAGCAAGCAGCCAACATTGACAAGTGGACTGAGAAACAAGCAGAATTAAAAAGCGATTCTGTTGACGCGGTGGCTCCTTCAGTTGTCCGAAGGACTGTCAAGGGAGATCCTGTTTGCTTGGTCTGCAGACGCAAATTTCCCAATGTCGAAAAACTCCGCCTCCACGAAGAAAAGTCGGAGCTTCACCGGACCAATCTAGCCAAGCAACAGCAAGAGGTGAACGACAAGAAACGGGCTGAGCCACCCGAATACCATGATCGAGCAGAAAAGCGACGCCAACTCCACGCTCCTTCCACGATCCGAGTGCAGACAGAGGAAGAACCCGCCAGTGTGGAACCAGAGAGAGAAGCTTTGGACGAATCACACATTGGGAATCGCATGTTGCAAAAGATGGGCTGGAAACAGGGTTCCAATCTTGGCAGCAAGGGTGACGAGACAGCCAACGCAACGGGGACGGCGGTGGATCATTTACGCAAGGACTGGGATCGTATCGAAGCCATGGCCAATCAACAGCAACGTTAACATTTCAGCTGCATGGTACTAAAAGTGCATTATTACAATCTACTAGTAGTACTTTCAAGCTGACATAGAATAGTCACAAGGACATCTCAGCTACCGGTAGTCGTTTGTTTGTTGCAACAGCCCACACCAGGAGATGGGTGGCCATCCAACCGGTGCGTGGGCCATCGCCGATAATAATTCCCATGCCACAAGTACCCCAGACAATACAGTGGTAGATGCCCTAGACACAACTACTGAGCAAGATGTCTTTAGGGATAAAACAAACAATAATGCATCTAATATGTCAGCCTACGTTGTAAAAAAGAGCTGAACGAGACCTTGCAGGTACATGATGATTTCCTTGGTTCCCAACTTGGATTCTCCGTACAACCGATCCACAAATGTAATGGGAACCTCTGCTACCGTATATCCAGCATGCTTGGATCGCACAATAATCTCCATTTGAAAGGCGTATCCCTTGCATTGAATCTGGGGAAGAATGTGATCCAAGACCTTGCGTTCGTACAAACGAAAGCTTCCAGTCAAATCCGATACTCCGGGATTCAGCAAAAAGTCAGCCAAAAAGTTGGCTCCCTTGCTTGTCAACTTTCTCTTAAAGTCCCAACCAGACACACCACCTCCGAGTGCATACCGGGTTCCTGTGACAATGTCAGACCCCTGGGCATCCATGAGTTTCACCATGTGTGGAATAAACTTTGGGTGATGGGAGAGATCCGCGTCCATGAGAATAATTCGCTGTCCCTTGGCAGCCTTGAGACCAGCAATATAGGCAGTGCCTAGACCCAACTTTCCTTTGCGAGAAACAATGTTCACATGGTCGTTGCCGTAGGACTTTTGCAAGGCTTGTGCTACTTGCAAGGTTCCATCGGGAGAAGAATCATCGACAATGACCACTTCGTACTCAAGCTTGGCTTCTTGGAAGGTTTTGTCGAGGAGATAGTAGATGATAGGGAGGTTTTCCCTCTCATTGTAGGTGGGAAGGATTACAGAGTACAACATGGTCGACAGCGTTGACTTGCAGGAAATGCAGCAAGCAAGTTCGGGCAAAGCTGCACATGACTCGTTCGTGACTTGATCTTGCTGGCTCATGGCTCTTGGATCACGGGTACAGTCTGCAGTCTTGCATTGAAGAGGTTGGAACCTACCTAGAACGAAGCAAACAGCGGCCAACCAGCTACAAGGGACACAAGGGGAAGAAAAGAAAGAGCCATGGTATACGTTCATAATACAAAGTTTCTACAATCGACTGGAGGTTCTCGGTGCCCCCGCAACAGTTGTGGGTTGCAAAACATTCACGAGTCGTTGCTGCCACTGTCGATCCAACCCAATCGCATTCAAGTATCCAGGTACAACAGATCCATACTTCTTGCGAATGTATGCAAGCGTTGCAACCATGTCTTTCTGGTACGTCCCAGAGTACAAATTGGCATCGACCTTGGTGGATTTCCTATCAGAGCGTCCTGCCACTTGCATGGCTGCCGATCCATTTCTAGCCTGGTGGGCCTTGGTTAACATTTCACCGCTCTTGACATAGTCTTCAATAATAGTTTCATCGGATACTCCGCAAAGGGATTGCAACAGCATCGCTAGCATTCCGGTCCGATCCTTTCCTTGGACACAATGGATCACTATCGTACTTGTTGGATACGTCTCCAAATACGTGGTTAAGTGACAGAGGGCGGATCGGACGGCAGATTGTTCGATTTCCAAGATTGCTTGGTTCAGACCAGTCAATCCTTGTTGCTGCAGGCACTGCCATCGTCGGGATCGTCGAATGGACATGTCTTGGATTTGCTTATCCTCTTCACTGAACCACTCGGTTTCTATATACGAGAGAAACTTGTCTTTGGGCAAGACGTCTATTTGGATCACACAACGCGGAGGAAAAGAGGATGGATCTGTGGAAGCAGGAAACATCGGTACCCCCACGGCAGACGTCCACGCCATGGCCTTGTCGTCATTTCGTTCTCTGGCTGTTCGAAGGTCCAAAAAGAGTCCGGCTTGATACAAGAGAAATTGATCGGTAGGAGAACGGTTGGCTTTGGTTGACACTGCTGTTGCAGGCTCCCTACAAAAACAATCTCCCAGAGAATCGGTTGAGGCACAACGGAAAACGTTCCCCAACCCAGCGGCCTGACGGAAATTATCCACGATGGGTGGCGAGGATGTGACTGGACGCATGATGTTTTGATCCAGGATAGTCTCGAGGGATGCGACGGAGTAGCTTTTGGAGGTTGGAATGTCAACGGGTTTCCACAATCGTTGGATTGGAATCCCAGTATCACATGCACCAACTGTCACCTTGTGAATGTGCATCATGTTGTTGGCCTCGGTTGCAAAACATATTTGGGGAAGGGGGATTTCAACCCCATTTTATGCATGTCGCAAATCTCCGAATCTTTTTGTGCTTCCACGTCTGACGCCTGGAACGTTCCATCTGCTCATGTCCAGTATCTTTCAACACAACCATTCCAAACTGGTAGCCTCCATCTCATGCAACCCACCGACACCAGCCACAACAGTGCTCCTCTTCAAGGAAGTTGTCTATGCGGAAGAGTTCGATATGAAGCTGACTCTCTAGTCTCGCCTCACATGGCCCATTGCCATTGTCTGGATTGTCGCAAATTCCATGGAAGCGCCTTTTCGACCTTTGGGGAAACCAATTCGCTCCGATGGGTGCAAGGACAAGATTTCCTGACAGAATATGTTGCATCGAATGGGAGTTTACGACGATTCTGCAAATTTTGTGGATCCAGTCTGACCTTTCGGGCTAGCGATGCGCCATCCGGCACCGAAGAGATTGCTTTGGCCACTTTGGATGTAACCAATGTGCCTTTGCATCCGGATGCACATGTGTTTGTGGATCGTCAAGTGTCGTGGATCAAGTTGGACTCCCCCGATGAACTACCGAAATATACCCGAGGAAGGTCGTCGGCACTGAAATAGGCATGGATTGTGCCAGCTCTGTACCTACAATAATCACTGGCCTACTCTAAATATTGGATTGACATTGTATTATCATTTCATTGGCTACACTTCGGCATCACCCACCTGATCCGTTGGATTCTCCGCCTCATCACTAGGTGGTTGTGTTGTGGACTCTGTAGCCTCTGCCTTCTCCCCGTTCTCCGCGGCCATGCCTTCCGGGTCTTCCATTTCCTCTTCTGACTTCACCTTTTTCATTGGAGGTTCCTCTGCGTCTTCCGAAGCCCCGCTTGTCCTCTTTGGGTTGGGCTGGGGAGCATCCGAACCAGCATCGTCGCTGGTCTCTCCCATTGCGGAATTCTCCGAAGGTTTGGAAGGCGATGTGGACACCTTTGCACCTGATGTTCGGTGTGCCTCGTCCGAGACGTGAGCATCGGAAAAGGAGAACGCTGCCTGTGATCCCAATGGCACAGGCTCCCCACCAGACCTCATCCCCTCTGCAGTGTCTTGTAGTCCAAGTGCCTTGGCAGCAAGGACATAGTACTTTCGAAGAACAGAGCTGAGGGACGACGACCCCTTGAATGCAGCAAGCTTTGTTTTAACGGAAGCTGGAACATTTTCACACGAATCAAGGTGCAATCGTTGAAACTCGCGCACTGATTCGTAAATGGCGCTGATAGAGAAGGGAAACGACACTGCCGTGCCGCTTGCTGCGGCTACACCGCTGGAATTGCTCGAAGAAAGGGAGCAATGGACGCAACGAATTCCCACTTGCCCAACGTGCACCGGGAATTTGCGGTCAGATTGAGCCGTGGCAACATCAGCCTCAGTCGCGCAGAAAATCTCAAGTTGCTTCCGAATGAAACAATCCATATCAGAGAGCCACTCCTTGTCCTCTGGAATCGCGAGCAATACCCGTGACGTCGGTGATGGTGGTCCAGATAATTGCGACGTTTCTGCAAGTACTCTAGCCGCTTCTGGGGTCGGTCGCTGCATGAGAACTGGAGTTTCGTCTCCTGCCATAGGACTGTTTTCATTTGGAGACATATCGCGTCCAGCCGCACTTGAAGCATCGGATCGGGGTGTTTCTACCTTTACTGTACCAGCTGCGGCAGAAGATTTCTCAGTATTTGTCTGATCCGTCAGGGCGGAGCCATCTTCAGGGTCCTCATCGTGTAATCGACGCCACATACGACGGAAGAATACCTTTTGAGATCCACGCGGTAGTCGGGCCATTTGCTCTGGATGAAACTGTTTCAAATTAGTCAAAGCATCCTTGGTTTGTTGAGGGCAGCGACGGCATTTCAAAACGTGTCCAGGAATCTCCGCGAAACTGTTGGCCAATCGGTCTACATTGCTCCAAAAGAACTTCCGAGGGTTGGGAACATCCGAGCAATGAACACACTGCAGACCTCCAAAGCCAAGCTGAATTTTTTCACGTTTTCCACCGCGAGTTTTTCGATCAGCTTCCGAGAATCGACACAATCGAAGTTGTTTCATCAAATAAAAAAAGTAATCGGTAAGCAACAACTTGTCTTCGTCTAGAACAAGCTTTTCAGAATTGCCAATCTCGTCCTCTTTTGTATTGAAGTCATTCTCCTTTGCAACAAGATGGGCTATCGAGTGTCGGATGGAATCCCCCATGTCTTCCCTGCGCGGAGGCCCACCAGCGGGAGGCGCACTACCACTTGGTTGGGAAGGGGGCGCATTCGAGTGCGGAGGCAATCCCTGAGGAGGATGACGGGACCTTCTGTCACCATACATGGGGTCTTCGGGACCACCGCCTGGATAGGGGCGACCCATAGGATCCATATGGGAAGGAGGAAATGGAGGAGGGTAAGGCATATCTCCCATCATAGGCTGACCCATTGGCGGATACCCCATGTGTTGTGGATGCATGCCAGGACCAGGAGGTCCATCCCAGCCAGGAGGTGGTGGATAACCCGGTGGCATATAGGGATGTGGGGCACCATAAGGTGGTTGTGGCCCTCCTTGATACATTGGCGGTGAGGGCATGCTTTGATGATAGGACCGGCACATGCTCAAGTGTCCATCAATAAAGTCCCCAGGTGGAGGTGCACCTGACGCTGTCGACCATATCGATTGAGGGTCACGATAGGAGGGATGAACGTGACTGCAGAATTTGCAATGCCAAGATCGATCCGTTTCTTGATAAAAAGGAAAGTTGGCGGGTAGGTCATACGGGTTGTACCCTGGAGAGGACTCATTGGGAGTCCCTCCCGGAGGAGGCCGCTGCGCTGAATGAGGAGTTGGATAGGACGGGTCCTTGCCTTCGAAATTTGGCTGCACTGGCGTTTGCACTTCGGAACCATATCCCCCTTCACCCCCATGTGGATCTTGTTGTCTATATGGCGTCGGCATTCCATAGCCTCCCGGTGTATGACTGGCTTCGGATCGATCTACAGAATACATACCAGGCGTAGGCTCTCCTGCTTCCATTCCAGGTCGATCCCTTCTTCTCTGCAACGGCGTCGGTGCGATCGGTTCGGACGGATTATGTGCTCCACCACCACCCATGACGGGCATCATCCCCCGGGACATGCGAGGATCGTACATGGGTGGTCCCATGCGATCTGCAGAATAACCTCCTCCTCGATGGGACCCTGGAGTCTCTGCTGGTGTTTGTGGCGGCCCATACGGATGCATGGGTGGCATTTCAGTGTCGGCAAAGGCAATACCCGTCTTGTGCGGCTGCTTGTTAACAATCCCCATATGTTGACAAAAGCCGACGCAATAGTCGAGCAAAGCCATGTGACTACGCTCCTCTTCCTCTGCATTTCTTCCCTCCATACTCCCCTGCGGTTGTCTACGTTTGGCAGCTGCATCACACGAGTCCCGGACTTCAGGGGGAGCCACTTGACAGGTGGACAAGTGGTTATCGGCCATGAGGCGGGCACTGGAGGCAACGGTCCCCAAACTAGCTGGGAAAATAATGCAATAGGACGAAGGCGGCATTTGCGCCTTGGCACAGTGTACGCATCGAATTCCGACCTGCCTCGGTACGACGGGTGTCCCTCCTGATCTAGACGCATCGAATTCGGAGGCGTGACCTGGTGTGGCTTCGAACAACTCGATACTCTGACACGCTAGGGTATCTTCAGGTGAAATTCCAGTACTCCGGTCATTGGGTCCAATGAGTGCAATCGCTCTGAGCTTGTAGGGAGGCGGATAAGGAGCATGCATGGCAGCCGAGGCAGATTGTGGGTGAGGAGGCGGGCCGCCATATCCCTCCACTTCCGACAAGGGTGGCATTCCCCCTGGCGCATACGGCGATGACGCTCCCTGCAAGTGATGCCGGGGAGGATATTGGGAAGGAGGAGGACCGCCAGCTGGAGGACGAGCTCCTGGTGGGCGTTTGGGACAATGGTATTCGTGCTCTGTGGCTTCGTCCAATGTATCGCACACTAACCTACAAAAGTCACACGTGAAAAAGCCTCTTTCTTGGGTTGGCATGGCAGTCTCCTCCACCAACCAACAACGGTTCTACACACAAATAATGGGGGAGGAAGAACCGCTTCCGTTGATGATGGCTTGCTGCTGCTGTTTCTCCGAATGGATTGGAAATGCCTCAGATCAATCCAAGGATTCTCGATGGATGGGTGGATGCAGTTGATACGGACTGAAAGAAACACAAAATGGGAAAGATCCTATGTCTGACTTGTTGTACTTTTCAGAGAGACTCTTGCTCTCTTTCTACTCTCTCCTTGCAACGTCGTATTCCAACAGTTGAAAGGGGAAAAGCGTGGAGTTGACTTTTTGCCAGTCGTCAGAAAGACTGCGTGTCCTCTGTCCTGTCGTTATTGCCTAATGGTGGGAACCACACTCCACTCCAGTACACGCCCGTAGTTAGGTTCCGGAACGATTGAGATCCCCCCCTCAGCACATCGATTGACTCTTGGGTCAATGCCCGATGCACATGAAAATGCACTCCAATATCCTACGGTCTATATAAATATATATCAAGCAAGGCACCAGACCCAGAGATTGACATAGTTACGTCCGTCTTTGTTCCTACTTCTATAATTTTTTCAATAAAACTGTACACCCGGACAGAACTTTTTGTGTTTCTTCACTCCCACCAACCCAAACCCATGGCTCGTGCAACGCCGTTCAGGTAACGGATGGGTCAATCGTGGCCACTGCGCTATGCGAAAAGTGTGAAGGTGAAAAAGTTTCTCCATGTTCACCACATGGAGTCTCACCATGCTACTGGTTCCGACCTACCTCCAACGAGCGTCCACACATACTCCTTCGGATACCACATAAATAGGATGGGCTGGATATTTTTCTTCATTCACCGTGCCTGAACATTCGCCTTTTGCATGGGCAACACTCGTTTAAAATAATGTCACAATTGTCACTCGTATGTGCAGCGCCGGGCGGAGTGCATGCCCTTTTGGGGGATCACGCATTCCTTCGCATTGCGGTGCCCTCAAAACAGGGAATGCAGGGACCACTGACAGGATTGGAAGATCACTCACTCGCGTGATGTGGTAGTAATTGCTTGTTGATTTCCAATCTTGCAAAAAGGATTGCGTGAACAAAAGTAGTGGCGTCTTTCTTCATCTTGTCAAGAGAGTCTTGCATGGACAAGGTATTATCATGCTCAGTAGTTGGTGGTGGCGTAGTCATTTTTCTCCCTTGGAGGGACATTGGGGTTTGAATTTGACACGATTGACACGACGAGAAGCGAAAAAGGAGTGATGGGTGATGGAGATCATGATCATAAACATCTCCTCGATATTTCCTACGGTTGTAATCGCGACCCAGTGCGGGTGGCGGGTGGCGGGTAGTAGAAGAATCGAATTCCTTTTTGTTCTATCCAGGAAGCAAGAGGCTGGCTTGAGGTCTCTTGTGTACATTGCCCGTGCTCACATTTTTACTACCTTGGAATTGTGGATGACACACCCAACCACGAAACAAAACTCATTTCGGCCTTTGGCTCTCTCATCATGCATCGGTGACAAGGATGCACATTCACCTAGGAGCGCGTGGTAGTTGAAACCAGAACCCAAAACAAGAAGAGGGGAAACCTCTAGGCTGGTTTCAGGGTGAGGGGGCGGCATGTGGCCGATCCATTCTGGCCACGTGGACACAAAATTAAGAGCAAGAGTAGTAGTGAACAGTACAGTAGCGACCCCACAACAACTGCAATCAAATCCAACAAAGAAAACAATTCCTTGCTGGTTGGATGCTACAATCCTACGATACTTGCATACGGAGTTGCGTGGGTAGCGGGTATTGTCAGCAGCCACAACAACATTCCTTGCGCGATGAAAGAGTCTAGTAGTAATAAGAGCTGTTGGTTACAATCGGCAAACATAGGAACTGCTTTGAGTGACATATCGGACCCAACGAAAGGGTGCGTATCCCGCCATGTTCTCGGCAATTCGCAAGTAGCGAACGTTGAGGTTGGAGACATTGTACATGGGAATCTCAAAGTTCATGTTGATGGGTCCAATCTCCCGTCTTATTTGTGTCGTGCAGGGTTGCTCCAGAGTGATTTTAGCCTTCATGGTTTGTTCGGATCCTCCTGGTAGTTTCTTCATGGTCCAGACAATCTTTCCTTCGCTGCGCACAAACTCGGCGTTGGTGTTGCCGACACCAGGGCTGGCAATGACACTGCAAGCGGCGACGGCAGTGCACTTTGGAAGAGGCAACTCAATGACAACGTTGGCACCAAAATGGTTCTGTGCAATTTCGGAGCGGACAAGTACCGTGATCTCGAGCTTTTTGGGTTCAACCTCCTCAATGGAGGGGAAAATTCGGAAGGGAGTGGTAAAGTCTCCGGTAACACGATAGTTCAAGACAACAAACTCTCCATCAGGAGGAACGAAGGAAAGAGTTCGTTGCGTCTCAAACTCTGAGAGGTTGACACAATCGTTGAAGTTGATGTCATCGACAGTGACCGATCCATAGGTACCCGAGTTGCGACCAACACACAAATCTTCATTCAATGCCAGTCTAAGTTCCGGATTTCCTGCCAAATAGGACTTCATCTGGATGCAACCATCAATGGTACTGTTGAGGACGTAACCATTGTTGGAAAACAAAACGTTGAGTCGCTCCAAAATGTCTACAAAGATCTCATTCTTTTGGTTGTGCGAGGCCTCAGTCTTGCGGCCATGTACATTGACAGATGAAATGACAGGCTTGTGCACAGCACTGGCAGACGCCGTCTTTGGATTGACAAGGTTGGAAGTAGATCCAATATTCTCAACTACAATGGGTTCATTGTAGACGCAGGACTTGAGTGTCTGCGTACGCGTAATTTGTGGATAACCGTAGTCCAACATTTCATCCAAGAGTTCATACAAGAGTACAAAGTTTTTTCGAATAGCTTCTTCTGATAAGGTACCACAGTAGTCTTTGAAGACGCGTGCAATGGTGGACAGCAACTAAAAATGAAAGAATGACTTTTTCGTTGAGCTCACAGAATGATATCATGGGACACAGGACGAACACCGCCACATCGGATAGCAACAGCAACACTGCGATACGCACCTCAATCACAGTGACCGGACTTGAGTTTCTAGCCGTCGCGCAACCAAAGATGAGACCATTCCTCTTGACATGCATGTAGGAGAGACCATCGGGCATCATAAAGACAGGAGGAGCATCTCCCGTCTTCTTGTCCTTGTCCGGAGAGGTCACGTCCATCTCATTCCAAAACTTGATCTTCCGAAAGAAGGCTTCTGTATGAGATCGTTCGTGAGCCCCTGTGTCGCCTCGATCATTTCGATATTGCTTGGCAATGATGGTGTCTCCTCGAGGAGACAAGACAAAGAAGTTGGAGATCATGGTTGCACCGTCGTACTGTACTCGTACTTGAATTGCTCCTGTCAGTCAGGCAACGACAACAGGCTGCGCCCCAATGCTTGGCGTTTGGCATTTTCCCACGCTGGCACAGGGTTCAACGCTCCATCGTCCATCGCACTCAACGGTACGGTACCGTACGTACCCGTATGTACGAGGACAGGATCCAACCACTCCAAGGAGTCCATTGGAAAGAGACCGAAGATTGTGTCGCGTGTCGCGTGTCGCACAAAGACACTACTTTAGTCCAATGAGACTACACTCAACAATACAAAGAATTCCGTCCACCAGAGTATGAGTAGTATAATATGTACTAGTACTAACGTACTCTTTACCAGAGGTATTCAGAAAGATTCGTTTACAGCGACCAAGATTAGCTCCCCCATGGTTTTTAAGGCCATAATCTAGGAACAACTGGTGATTGTTCCATTATAGTGAGATCCAGCCAAAGCTTCTCCTAGTAGTCTACCGGTAGTACCTACGCCCTTGGCCCTGCGGTCTGTCTCAATCTCCAACTAGAACAGGGCGTGGGCATTCACTGTTTATATTGGTATATAGTTGCTAGTCAATAGGTTTGATAGTACTTGCACTTTTAGGTTGCCTGTACTATCATCCTGGCTGTCCACCCAACGGGTGTCCATTATTGTCCATTGCTGAAAGAAACTAGATTAGTCTTTGTATCCGCCTGCCAACAAACCTACCAAGTCTACGGCTCTGTACGTGGCCAAGCCAAAAGCCAGCACGTGATCCACCATCGGTCCATCCTCTGCAACAAGAGGGGAATCTCTTCCTACCACGACAACAAGAACAGCAACAACACTTGCCTTGTTGGCTCCTAATTTGTGAAACTCTCTCACAAGACACTAGGTATCATTGTCATGGGGGACGACTACAAAGAAGCTGATCCTGACAAGGAAAAAAAGCGCAAAAAGGCATTGAGGCGCATGGTCAAAATGGTGGGCCGGGCCTGGGAGCTTCCTCAAGCAGAACCCTTTCATTCGGCGGCTTCGTCTTCTTCGGCTGTCATTCTTTGTCTGTCTTCGTTGGGACAAAAGTTGGATCAAGAGGCGTACAAGTATGGTCGTCATGGATGGGAAGATTTTGCAAGGGACTTTGGTGGAGTGTACAATCACCACATTCATCGGTGCGTTGTTTGCCTTGCCTCTGGTTAGGTTGTATGTTGCATGTTGCATGTTGCATGGTGTCATTTAATATGAGTGGATAGTCCTCTAACACTCTTTCTCTTTTAGAAAAACAAAACACGCCAAGGTGGCCAAATCGCATTTACAACAAATCGCCGAAATGTTGGCAGAAAAGGATGCTTCCTTGGCCAAGGTGGCTTTGGACTATGTTCCTCCCGAACGTAAGACGTCCACTTCCACCAAGAAGCGTGCATCCGTGGATTCCAGTGCTGATGTACCTATAGATAGAATGAAAAAGAAGCGGAGACCATCGGCGGATCCTGAATTGATGGAGCGGGAAGAACGAGCTCTGGAGAATCTTGTGGCCTTTATTCAAGACAATGGCGGCAGTCCAAAGCTCATTCAGAAATACACTTGTACGGTCAGACGCAAGCCCTCTGATGGACGATACGATACAAACTACTACAATGAACACGGGCGCAGGTTCCGTTCCATGGTCGAAGTTGCCAAGTTCCTAAAGTTGAAGGTGGTTGCCCCTGCCCGGTCTGCAGCCGGATCCAAGACGGCCTCCATCAAACGCAAGGCAACTTCCCGAGAAGTCGAGAATGAAAAGAAGCGACTAAGAAAAGAGCTGGAAAAGCTCATGCGACAACATACAAAGGCTAGAAAAACACTCGATGACTACCTTACAGAGGACAAGGAGCCCAATGATCCCGATGTTGATGACATGCTGTTGCAGGAACAAACCGACGCTAGTGGCTCCCGAATGTCCAAGGTTCTTCCTACCAACTGCCCAGCTGCCCGTCTGCCAGACCTGGATGGTTTCCCCGGACTCCCTAGCTATTGTATCCCGGAAGTTCTTTCCACTTGGGATTTTTTGTCCACCTTTTCCCGCTCCATCAACCTCAACCCGATTTCCCTCGACGACTTTGTCCTTTGCCTTACCTACGCCCCTCCCGCAGACTTGCCCGACAGTGACGCCTTCAGTTCGCCCCCTGTCTTTCTTGGAGAAGCCCACCTGGCCTTGCTCAAGCTTGTCCTCGCTGACAAGTCCAGTGACGATTGGTGGTGGAGTATTCTGGAAACTCCTGTAACCGAAAATGCCGTGGCGGATCTCGGGGACGTTGCTGGTGGAGAGGAGAGCGACCTTCCTCTAATTCGAGTGGACTTTGCAGCATTGCTATTAGAAACCGAAGAGGCGGTCATTACCCATACATGGCTCCAGAATTTGGACAAGGTTCGAAAGATCCCACCCTCGGACCGCAATGGAATCACCGAGGCCATCAACGAGGCCTTGTCGATTGTGCACAACCGATGGGTTCGGGCCTACCTCAAGAAGGCACTCAAGTTGGGAAAGACAAGTGGAGCAGAATTTATGCAGCGTTCCATTCTTTGGTTGGTCGACAAAGTCAACGATGCCAAATCGGACGGTGGTACCCGCATGACGAAAGCCGCGCTCGCCAAACGAGCCAAGGTCGTGGAGGAGGTTTCCCAGCAAATGGAAAAGCTCAGTTCCGCTGCTTTGGCTGTGACGGACGAGGATCTTCTTTCCGATATGGAAGATTCAGATGAAGAATCGGACGACGAAGACGTTGATGAGAAGGAAGTTGCTGTAAACGACAACACTGGATCTCGACTCAACCCTGACGAACGTCCCGCATCCTACATTCCTCAAAAACCTCCACCATCATTGGTTGATTTTCTGCTCCCTCCCGGTAAGCCATTGCCTCCTACAGAACTGCTCAATCCTGCGTGTTGGCCGCCAATGGTTGGGGCTGCTGCTACCCGAATCATCCACAGGTACAAACGGTTGCGAAATGAACTGGATGACAGTTTGCGTCTTATCCGTGAACTGCCTCGACTTACCGTGCTGCAACGAAGAGAACGAGAGCGAATTGCTAGTAGCCGCGTCTTCTCGGAGTTTTCGGACAGACATGGCGACGAGGACCCCGTGCAGAAAGCGGCGGATCACCTCTGCGGTGGTGGAGATTATTTGAAACTTAGCCCTGCTCAGCGCTTGTCACTATTGAGAGTCCTCATTGATGCTGCCTACGATACTGGGCGAGTGTACGAAATTGTGGATTCCAACCACAAGCAAAGGACCAACGCTGTAAAGCTTTTGGATCAAGAGCAACGGCGAGCCAAACGGGAAGCCAAAGAAAAGGCGGCCGCTGGCGAAGCTGCTGCACGGGAAGATTTGGCACTGGAGGCACGCCGTAACTTCATCGAGGAGAAGCGTGAGGAAATCCGAACTGCCAATGCAGCCAACCATTCGCTGACGGAAGAAGAAATCGACGAGCTTACAGAGGAGGATATTCTCGATTTTGATGACGATATCCGGGCTGACTTCGAGGCTCTTCCCGCCCCGGAAAGTTTCAAGAAGGCCGAAGTGTTGGCCCGCGTCGCCCAGATTGATGAAGCAGCTGCCTTTGAGACTGAGCATCTTACGGTTTTGACCATGGAAGAACTTCTAAAGCGCGAGGAGGCCGAGCTGGACGAAATGAACCAAGAGTTTGAGGAGCTTGGTGGCGAGGATGCCCTTCTCAGTCCGTCCACGGATCGAAATACCGCCAAGAGAATTGAAAAGCTAAGAAGAGAGCTCGCAAAGATTCACAATACTGCTCACAGTTTCCCAATTCAACGCGAGGCTGCGTTGGATACCTTGAAGGAAGCAATTGCAGACGGAACAATTAAGAGTCTGAGGGCTGCCATTCGGATTGCGAAAACAGCTCGTTTGTTTGGTCCAAATGAAGTCACCAACGGCGTTTGGGCGCTGGATGTTGTTCGTGACGCCCATATGGAACTTGAGAATGCCAAGCAACTGAAACGTGTCGCCGATGCTCAAAAAGATCTGGTCACCAAGTTGAATCGTTGCTTCACTAGAACAATGCCACTTGGAGTTGACAGATTCAGGAATCGGTTCTGGAAGTTCGAAAATACCGAGCAATGTCACGTGTGGGCAGAAGTTACCCCTGTGATCGGTGAGAATAGCGCTGATATGGCAAATCAATATGGGTTCATGCCTGTTGTTTCCAAGATCGAGGATGTGACAGTTGGGGCTACCGACATCGAAGACGACTTTGTGCCTTCCAATCATGCGAGTGATTTCCTACGCTTTAGTAGACAAGAATACCACGCGTCAGGAGAAACAGCGTCCTTGGCTACACGATTGTGGGGATGCCATGTCACTGAGACTTCGATTCGTACTCTGATGAAAGGGCTTGATAGTAATTTCAGAAGGGAAGACGAGCTGAAAAAGAACTTGAAAGAAGCCCTGGAGAAAACGACTGGTGACAATCCTACAGAAGAGCCAAAGGCCGCGCCGCCAGAGGGCGAAGACACGAATCAAGCAGAGCCTGACGAGCTCGAGAAAGAAAAGCCCGAAAAGCTGCTTCAAACAAGCGGGGACGAGGATGTGTTCCAAAAAGCCAAGCTAGCGGCACAGAACCAACCCAACGATTGGATCAACATGGCAACAATCCAGCCTCTCACGACAGCAATTGGTAAAGATGTACGGGTCCGCATTGAAGTCGAGGTGACGAAAGAAGCGGAAATTGCTAGATATGAAACTGGAACCATCACTGGCTGGACCTACAGAAAAGATACGGTAGCGGTTGAGCCAGATGGTAGCGAGTTTGAGCCTCAAACCAAGGAGGTGGACACACCAGTGTGGATTGCATCAACTGGTCTTGGGAGAGAGCACACCCTAACAGAATCCGTATTGCTGGAGAGTATTTGCCGTCACGAAAAGTATTCTTCGAAGGACCCAACGTATTTTGAGTCCGATGCATCATTTTTGTCCTACCAGAATGCCCTGGGTCGACATTGTGGCAAAGCTCCTCTACAGGCTCTAACTCCGAGCAGGTTTGCCCAATACATGATCCGACGAGAGGGTGAACTATACCAACGTTTGAAGCATAGGGTGTTTGACAATTCTTGGGGTGGCAAGAACGGCAGTCGTAATGCTTGGATGGCGTCGATGAAAGACTTTGCATTTGACTTTGAGACAGTACGTGAGGGCCTATTGACATTTGAAAATGCCTTTGTCGAGCTAACTGGTGGCATGCCCGAGAGTGGCGCGGATGAGCCAAACGGCCGTGAACTTCTAGAGAATCCAAGTACACGCGAGGACATTGAATTGGAATCGATTGATCGATCTGTTCAAGGTTTGTGGAATTCGCGGGCCAGTCGGGCTGTGTTCTTGGAGATCATGAAGAGTTGCAAGTCCGTTGGCTTTTTGGCACTTGGCCTAGAATTGGTATGCCGAAACGCCAAGGTATATATTGACGTGAATATTGGTGCAACAGGTGCGGCCACCACATCGTTTGCCCAAGAAGCAACGTCGTCTTTCCTGGATGCAGGTACAGCGTCGAGGTCATCCCGCCGGGGAGCAAATGCCTGGCAACGCGGGGAGGATTCGACATCCTATGACGACGCCCCAACTAGTCGACCCTCACGGCGTGTGGCACGAGTCAATTACATGGGCTTGGACTAGAGGGCACCGAAGTTTCGACGGCCGTTGGTCGAACGCAAAAGCTATTCTACGAGGAACTCTGTCCTGCCTAATAGAGCTGCAATTTTCGTATCGCCGTACTTGATGCACCTCAGAATTTGGCCTCGAATCGATTTTCTCTGACACCTATGGAAAAGGAGGTACATCATTTCCAAAAATCCTTCAGGGGTAAGACGGACAATGACACACTGGGGTTTTGGCAAATAATAATATGTAAAACTACAAAGTTAGGAACCTCGACATCTCTTCCGAGCATTTGGCAACTACTGGATGTCTTGGCTTTAGCTTCCGGGTACCTGCTGCTCGCGCCACCCTCAGCCACCATTTTTGGAGCTCGGATGCATTGGAAAAGCGCATGGTCCATCATGTTGCTTCGAATCCGCACTAATGTTGGCACTTGGAAGCTTCAAACTCATCTAACAAGTAAACTTTCTGACATTGTTGCCCGCATTGAGTCTGCAAAAGAAGAAGTTGTGGGTTCCAAGCTCTGGAGTGTGAGTCGTCTCCCCAGCAAAGACCCAGCAGGCAACGAACCACTGGAACTTCATCGGACATTGGAGGCGTTGGGATTGGGCCATGGTGCTATGATATATTGTCAAGTGAAGGATCCGGACCAGGATGGAGAGGGCGAAGATGTTGCCACGAGTGGCAACAAACTTGGTAGTGCAAAAATTGCGAAAGAAGCCAACACATCTGTCATTGATTTGGTGAATAGTGACCAGGAAGAAGACACAGCACCCAAGAATAGGGATATAATAGCATCAACTTCCAAACGACGCATCGACTCTTCCCCCGACCATTGCAAACCTTCCAAAATTTCAAAGGGAAGCTCAAGTCCCCCCGATACGTCTGTGGTAGACACTCCTTTCAAACCACCACAGGTGGCTTCCTACAACGTATGGTTCGGACCTCCAGATGGCGACGTCCATCCTCAGCAACGCATGAAAGCAATTGTGGATGAACTAGCCAAATGCGGGGATCATATTCAATTGCCGTTCGTGGGTTTTCAAGAGCTGACACCTGAACTTCGTCAAATCTTGGAACCACACCTTCGACAACGTCACTACAAATTCTGTACGCAACCATTACAGGCATACGGTGTTGGAATGGCACTATCACGCGATTTGAACCTTTTGGAAACGAACTTTCGTGGCTACAATAACTCTTCACAAGGACGGGGGTTGCTCTACTCTCGCACCTCCACCGTAATCTTTGGAACCACGCATTTGGAGTCTTTTGTCAATGCGCAAACCTACAATGGAGCATCGCAACGAGAAGAACAGGCCGTCCAGGCTGCTACTTTTTTGCAGGAGCAATTGGAAGAAAATCCTAGTTTGCAGCTAGCGGTCCTCACGGGTGACTTGAATTGGGACGATGAGCGCAAGCAAAAGAGCACAGCCGTCAATCGACCACTCTTGGAACTCTTACATACCCATGGATGTGGCAACTGGAAAGACGCTGGGGCTCCCTTTGATTATACGTACGATTCCAAAGAGAACCCGATGCTGGGAGGGAACCTCCGACGTCGCTTTGATCGATGTTTGTACTTGACACAAGAAGGAGTATCACTGTCGGCAACTCTGTCCAAGCTGGGAAAGTCAGCCATTGGAAATTTGACTTGGAAGAAACAGAATCCCTACACTGGAGCGACCAAGGTTGTCCCAGTGGCACCTAGTGACCACTTTGGCATTGCAGTCAAATTCGAAGCAGGCAACAACTTTTTTGGGAAGTAGGATGGGCACGTTTTGACTGCAATCGCATGCAGACGCCAGAGAACGTCAATGGCAACCTTGATTCTTGCCTTTGCGTTAGTTTAAGATTGAAAGTCGATGTCACTCCCATCAAAGGTCACGACGAGACGGATGGCAATACGTCAGGAATGATTCATAAAGACATCCAATATGGGCATTCGCTCTCCTCGTCATGGCAGCAACAACTGCAATCTATGGATATGGGCTCCACACCAACAGGTCGGGCGACACAGTATGAGTACTCCAAGTAATGGTCGACTCCCAGTCCACAACTTTGTGTCCTGGGACCTACCATTTTGTCAGTGAAAACACTTCCAAGAATTGACGTCTACTGCGTCTTCCAGATATTTCTCGTCTGCAATAGTACTATTGTTTTCCAGGATTAATTTTCAATAGCCCTTACCAGAAGTATCCCTACAACATCCACAAATCTCTTGTTCCCTTTACTTAAAATGCAATGTGATTCACTTGAAACTCTTCTTGAAGAAGAGGAGTGGAAGATCATTGCAGCACCACCCAAGAAGGGGGAGGGATGCGGGTACAGAAGCGAATAAAAGGAGTGCGTTGACGGTCCGCCCGGCGCGCGGATGGCCCAAAGAGGGGGATTGGAGGATCAGGCAAGAAGCTTCTCACAAAAAGGCACCGACGACCGACGACGCGAGCGCTGTGACTGGCACAGTTTCGACCATCAACAAAAAATCCATTTTTTCAAACTAATTCATCATCACACCGACTACCGACAACATGATGAAGCTGATTTCTGTTTTGACTTTTGCCATCACTTTGATGTCTCCCCTTGTATCTGGGTTTGCTCCCTTGGCAGTTCCTCTTCTTTCTCAACAAAAAGTATCTTCCCCATTGAAGGTGAGAATCCGACCGACGACGCTTTCCGAAATCAATTTGTTATTGTTGTCATTCTCAAGTGTTCCAACTCTTTCAGGCTGCCGAAAGTGAAGTTTCTTTTGGATCCTTGGATGGATCCAATGTTCGCGTTGGAATCATTCGAACTCGTTGGAACGACAAGCATGTGACCAACTTGGTGGACGGCTGCCGACGAGCCTTGAAGGAATGCCAAGTGAAGGACTCCAATATTTTTGAGACTTCGGTTCCTGGGTGCTACGAACTTCCCTTGGCTGCCAATTACTTGGCCATGAGCGGAACTGTTGATGTGATTGTGACTCCTGGAGTTTTGATCAAGGGAGATGTACGTACCGACCATTTTTTCGACCAAATGTGAAATATTGGAATGCACCATTGTTTGCCAAAGAATTGGCCAACCAAAAAGATGCTGGCCATTATGTTTCTCATTTTTTGTTTTTCTCAATGTTCACGGCCATTTTATCGTCAGACTTACCACTTTGAATACATTTCCGAGGCTGTCACTAGCGGTTTGATGAATGTCCAATTGGGTACCAAGATCCCTGTGATTTATGGAGTATTGAACTGTTTGACCGAGGAGCAAGTCGTCAAGCGAAGCACGGGAGATCACAACCATGGGTACGACTGGGGAAAGACGGCTGTTGAAATGGCTTTGATGCGCCTACAAGCATTGGATGTCAAACCCACCAACCCTGCCGCTACCGGTGGAGTAGGATTCTAAAAATATCTTGATCTATAGTCTGTTCCCAACTATTGTATTTTGATTTGGGGATTCAGCAACGTAATGCTGTCTCCTAGTGACTTTTTCGAAACGACCGACGACCCTTTGGGACCCTCCACAGCATACCTTCTCACCTTTTTGGAGAACGGTATGCGAAGTTTGACTAGCCCGAATGAATCCAAGGAGCTCGGGAAACGTCCAGACGTATATACCGTCCACAAGCAAAACGGTGCACGTATGGTGTTACAACCTCCGAGTACAACGATACGTTGAAGTACTACAGCTAGCACAAGCAGTTGTGGACAAACCTCGCATCTTTGGAGAGAACTCTTTTTGTGTAACCAAGAGACAACGACTTGTTTGTTGGGGAGCCGTAGGTAGGATCAAACAAGGGGAAGGGAAACACATCAATATTGCTTCACACATGAGCCGAAAACAAGTGGCCGTGGAGAGAATAAAAAAGAGAGCGGCGGGTCCATCGCAGTCCTCAGCCGAGGCTTCCCAGTCGGATCCCTTTCACAATGGTCAAACACCTACTTGCCGCTCCCTTCTCTATGCCCTGCATGATATATTTCCAGAGTTGCAACACCAGCGTAAGCAACTGACACCTCCGTCTCAGTTTGGTCAGCTCTGGCGTGCCAGAATATTGCAAAACTTTGCCGCCAGTCAAGGCGATTCATCGGACGGAAATGCTCCAACTCCTCCACTTGGAGCATCCCCTGCTGTTACATCCAACAAACAGGTGCAACCTGGAGGGGGTCAATCGAGTCAGCAAGGCAAAAAGAAGAAGAAACGGAAAAAGAAAAAGAAAGATTCGCCTGCATCGGACTTGGGAGGATCCAAGCACGGCTCGGACACACCCACTCCCAATCCTGTGGTGGATCCAGATGGAGACGACGATATGGACTATTTCGAAGATGGAACTATGAGTCTGAATGATGGAGCACTGTCTCCCGTTCGAGAACCATTCACGATAGAGTCGTTGGATCGATCTCTCGGGGAGTTGGAAGAGCGCCATATTTCCGATCACACTGCCCCTGATTTACGTTCACTCCCTTCGGATGACCACCTTATCAATATGCAACACGAGTTGGATGACACGACAGCGCATTCATCACTGGCTTTCTTTGAACGGATTCAACCCCAATTGTCTACCTCACCCTCCAAAGAGAAAATCAAGAGTTCAACACATGGCCCACCACCAACTACGATTTCGACATCACCCACTACACCGCCACCTCCCCCTGGACGACTTCGTTCCCGTACCATGTCTGGATCTTCCATTGATTTCTTGGATCCTTCCGGTCTGCCGGTCCCCTCATCCCCTACCCATGAATGGGTGCCTCGTCAAGACCAGGAAACCGTCCAACCCAGTACTTCCGAGATTGTCAAGAACCCATTGGACTTGTCTTTTCTACGAGGATGCCGAGATGACCTGGATATGATTCCTTCTTCGGAAACACCCCTACAAGAAAATCTTACCTCCAATTGGGCCATTACCAAGTTTCTCTATGACGAGTGGGTGGGACAATGGGCAGCACAACAGTCGATCGACCAAATGACCGCCGGAGATTTCGATTCTTT
This sequence comes from Nitzschia putrida, assembly GCA_016586335.1. Taxonomy (NCBI): domain Eukaryota; phylum Bacillariophyta; class Bacillariophyceae; order Bacillariales; family Bacillariaceae; genus Nitzschia; species Nitzschia putrida. The sequence continues at coordinate 72,375 of BLYE01000213.1, forward strand.
CTTGGAGTTTGTGCAACAAAAGATTGACAAAGAAGCTTTGGGAGTGTCCTTCTCGGATCTGCAGCAAGCAGTTCAGGTTATGGAATGTTCTTCCTGTCGTCAAGAAGCCCAGGGAGTGTTGAAAGCTTGGTCTGCGCGACCGGACGGAGACAAACTTGCTCTCAACCCGCAGGTTTTGAACCCAGCATCGCAAGCTGTGGATACGGCTTTTGATTATGTAGCACTGGAAGAAGGAAATCACACTCCAGAGGTGCAACCAGAGGATGCGGATGATGTAGATCTACGCTCTCACATTTCCTTTACCGTTGCGTCCTCGACTTCCAAAAATGCGACATCGAAGCAGTTACATGTTTCTCAACTCTCCTCGGGGCATTTGGATACGTTGGCGGATCTGTGGTTGCCATGTGGTGTCGATGAAGAAGTCCTGGTGTCCACCTCCTTCGAACATGATCAGAGCGACCCAACAGCTCCCGAGCCGTCTTTGGATTATGGACAATTTGGCCGAATCCAAACCCTTGCCTTGGAACAGCTTAAGGCTGTCAAGGATGACTTGATGGAACTGGAAGAGTTGCGACAAGAACTACAGGTCAAGTTCGCCGCTATCCCTGTTTCCAATACCAACTTTCAGGTTCAGTACTTCAAACCCATGCAAGAATTGGACAAACTATGCGGAGAATATGGTGACAGGCTGCTGGATGTTCTTGCAAAAACTACTGTGCAATTTGGAGGTACCGAGTTAAGCGAACAATTGTTTGGCTTGTGGACAATCTACCTACAAACCTTAAACCGAATTCTGAAGGCCTGTGACTCCTACTATGACAATCTAGGAGAAAAGTTGGCAGATCAGCGAGGTGTTCTCCCTCAAATCTTCTTGAATGCGGAGTATCGAAACATGTTCCAATCGTTTCTCGGGGTCAAGGTGCAAGAATGGAGCGATTTGGGGAAAGAGATTGGAAATCGACTCAACTGTCATCTGCTGAAGGAAATATGCACCCGTAGGGCATGGGAGTCGCAACAGCCTGATCTTCAGGATCCTCTGGTGATTGCCTTGGACCATGACTGCCAAAAAGTCGTGCTCGAGCTAGCAGGGTGGGCAGAGACTCTCATGGCCAGTCGTATGCCCGTCATCATGGCAAAGCGCATGGAGAGAACGGAATCTATGCTGGAGTTGCTGCAATCGTTCGTCGAACCACTTGCGGACGAGTACACAGCTGTAGAACCCTACTTTTCACCTGAGAGGAACCAATTCTTTGCAAGTCTCCGATCGAATGTCGGATTGGCACACGGAGTAAAGAAGCGAATGAGACTGATTGACAATGCAGAAGTGGAAGGCATGGCGACTAGTTTGGTTTTGATCTGGCGTCTTGTGCGGAGCATGCAGGGGCGCGTTGCTTCTTCCGTTGGAAACCCACCACCACTTCCCTTGCCATTGAAGCGTTGGATCTTGCTACAGGATGAGAATTTGTTCGATAAGGTTGGAAGTCCCAAATTGAACTCCTATCACCATAGCTTCTGCCCAACGGGTGGGGGGCGGCGCCGGGTGATGTGTATGGTAGTTGGACTCTTGTACAACGTTTTGGAAGAGCAATGTCGAGTTTGGAAGGCAGAACAAGCAGAGAAGGAGTTGCTAACCGATTTTGGTACTCTCAACGATGTCGCAACCGCCAACCCCCCTCCACCCGCTGGTGGCAAGGGATCCAAGGCCAAAAAGAACAAAAAGAAGAAAAGCAAGAATACGACGACTACCAATGCTTCAGATTCCATGAATGGCAACAGCGACAGCAATGTCGCGGTGGCGGCACCAGTATCCGAGGAAATACCACCAAACAAAGAAGAACCGGTATTGGAAAATGGACATCCTGAACCCCCATTCGATGAAGCCAAACCACCAACTCTCTCCCAAGGAGAACCAGAGGTTACTGTCATCACAAACGAAACGACTTCAGTCGAGGATACGGAGAATTATCCAACCGTTTCGGACAATGAGGAATGGGAGGAAGAGCAAGTTCAGTGGTATATGCTGGATGGAAAGAGCCATATTTCTGCTGAAGACTTTTTGATCGGTCGCATGGACGAAATCCTACGCTCCTCCTCCAAAGAGGTGGTATACTTTGTTTGATAAATGTTGGGGTGGGGCACAACAACAACAAACATGATGATGATTTGCTATGAACATAAGGTAGAGCTACCCACTACTACAATTCAGTACGAGTAATATTATTACAACGGCAACTCTCGCCACTCTACACTCAACTACCGATAGTAGTGCACACTTTCTCCACAACACTGATGACTGGCAGCGCTGTATGTACGTCGGCGGTGCGGTGGGGACTCGAAATAATGCCGTCTGTCCTTACCCCGTGGCTAACACCGAAGGACCGACAGGAGCAAGGTCCCAGGTCCGATTTGCTGTTGGTGCCCTCTTGCCCTCACTGTCCATCGGCTATTCAACCCGACAGCAACTTCTTTCCTCATACCATGCCATTTGATCTATCGACTCTCCCTTCGTCGTCTGCCGAGAATTCTCTGAAACGGTCAAGACTCTTGTTCGATGTCAACCCAAACGCTGCGTTTCTCCCTGCGGTTGACCCGGTAATTGCAGAAAGGAGTGTGTCACGCCGAAAGCGCCGTATTCCTCCACCATCCGCATCACAAGGAGCTTCCACATCAGCCCCTGGTACACTTCTATTGACGGGAGAGGCTTCTAATGTATCCGAAGAGGCTGACAATTCAACGTCTACTGCCTTGGTGGCAGCAGGTGGTGGTGCAGCATCATCGGAACCTGCTGCTGGAGGCATTCTGGTGGTACGTCTTCTATGGTTTTTGGTTTTCCTAGTTTGTTGACATGCTTCATTCGCTGACTCCATCTCTTTTTCCTACAGAAAGCAAAAGGCCAATCCAAAGTCAAAATCCCCACTCCGACATGGCATGCACCTTGGAAGTTGTCCACTGTGCTTTCTTCACATTTGGGATGGGTTAGAAGCATTGCCATGGACCCAACGAACGATATGTTTGCTACAGGATCGGCCGATCGGACAATCAAACTGTGGGATTTGGCCAAGGCTAGCGTGGGCGCTTCGGATGCATTGAAACTCACTTTGACGGGACATATATCCCCTGTCCGCGGCCTAGCTTTTTCTCCTCGTCACCCCTACCTCTTCTCGGCTGGAGAGGACAAAATGGTCAAATGTTGGGATTTGGAAACTAACCAGGTGATTCGGCATTACCATGGACATTTAAGTGGTGTGTTTTGTTTGGCTCTTCATCCAACGCTCGACGTGTTGGTGACAGGTGGTCGGGATGCCGTCGCTCGTGTTTGGGATATTCGATCCAAGACACAGATTCATGTTCTGGGGGGACACGAACATACGGTTGCGAGTCTTTTGACCAAAAGTACAGACCCTCAAATCATCACTGGTAGTCATGACACCACAATCAAGCTTTGGGATCTGGCAGCTGGCAAGTGTATGACGACCCTGACGCACCACCAAAAGAGTATTAGGGCACTGGCACAACCATCGTTTGAGAATACTTTTGTATCTGGAGCTGCAGATTGTCTGAAGTACTGGCAAGGAAAGGATGGTCGCTTCCTCAAATCCTACACGGGACACAAGTCGGTCATCAACACTGTAGCAGTGAATGATGATGGTGTTTTGGTTAGTGGTGGCGACGATGGTACAATGCAGTTCTGGGATTACAAAACGGGATACAATTTCCAATCGACAACTTCTATTGTCCAGCCTGGTTCACTGGATGCCGAAAATGCAATTCTTGTGAGTCAATTTGATGGTACAGGCACCCGTCTCATTACAGGAGAAGCCGACAAGACTATCAAGATTTGGAAACAAGATGACGATGCCTCTGACATATCACACCCCATTGACATGGTGGGATGGCGAAAGAAGTGTCTAAAGGAATCCAAGCAACGCTACTAGAGATCCAACTTTACTGCTGGTTACTAAACTATTGATATTGGTGCTAGTGTATCGTGGTGTTGCAATGGAATCTCTAATTCATATTTATGGTAGTAGCTCTTTTGTCTGTTGTCTAAAATTGATCAGCCTCTGAGTGTGTTAAACGCAATATCATGAGGCGATCTTGAGTCCGACATGATCTTTTATGAAAGAACCAGCTTTAATGTGCATTACTGAAATCAGAAGGGCCCACAATATTCATGGTTAATGAGCCCCGAACCCCCAATAGCTGCCCGATTCGATGTTTAGATACGAGTACTATTCAATCAATGCAAATAACTTCTTGATCGGGTTGACCTCGTCGTTGTGGTGGGTAGTATGGTGGATGCCTTGGTCCATATGGATGCTGAGAAACACCGGGAGCAGATCTAGGTACTGGCGGTGGTGGGCCTTGGCGAAGATGCGATTGATGGTGGTTGTTGGAACCCTGTTGCTGTTGTTGTTGATGTTGCGGAGGTGGTGCTCTCCACCATCCAGGTCGGTGATACATTCTATGAGGCGCAAATCCTGGTTGTTGCACAGCAACTGGAGGGAGTGGAGGTGGAGGTGGTGCAACTGGCGGCGAATGGGGTACCAAGGGTGCTACAGAAGTGGTCACCCTGGGGGAGGGGTGGCGTGGCGCTATGGGGATTGACGATGACGGCCGGGGAGATACGACCACATCTGGTTGTTGTCGCTTCCGCTTTCTCGGTGTAGGAGTAGAAGAATTGTTGTTGCCCTGAAAGAACAAGAGACACAAATGTTTAAGAAACCAATTAGTCATTCATCACTTGCCAGTGCATCAACATATTCAGTGGAAAAACAAACGTACCGTTTTGGAATAGTTCAAGTGCCGTTCTCGGAAATGTTCGACATCATCTCTGTCGAGAAGTTCTGGTACATTGACCAAGATATTGATCATACTTTCCAATTGCCGAGCTGGAACATAGGACTCTACAGGTATCCTGCACTGAGGACACAGCTCTAAGTTCTTCAAACAGGGAGAACAGTACGAGTGGCCACACGGTGTCAACGCACAGGGGAACACTTGGATATCTAAGCAGATCGAGCATCGAACTTCTTCCGCGAGTTGTTTGGCAGAGGACTCTCCGAGGGAGATTCCTGGCGGTACACACGAGATAATTTTCTTGGGGTGAACCTTAGGCGACACAGGGGGAGAAGCCAAAGTGTACATACCGCTTGCGCAAGAATGGTTGTCATCATGATCAGCGAAGTTTTTATCCACACATGACGACAAAGAAACTCTCGCCGGCAAGTTCGGGACGGCGGTCTCTTGGTGTTGTTCAGAGGATGCCCTCACAGATACTTCTTCTAGAGGGGATGATATGTGAATCTTGTACTCATACCTGAGACCATCCAGTGAGATGGAGTCCCCATGACTGAGATACAGGGAGCCTTCCCAGTCCTGCCAAGGGAGGCCATTCACATAGATGCTAGAACGGACACCAGGAAGTCGAGTAGCTCGCACCTGTTGTTCCCTGAAACAACACTCGTCAAAGTCCAATGAGAAAATTGCCTCACCGACTGCTCCATCGGCAATACCTGTCAATAGACCTCTTCCAACAAGCAATCCTTCATGTGGAACACTCTCCTTCGAGAATTGCACCTCATGTCTGTGGGAAAGGCCATCCATGAGAACTTCATGGGGATCTCCCAGCTTTGGGATGAGTCTGACCGACAGGAACATTTGAGAAAGCAACAGGCTGAGATTGGAAAAGAAATCTCAAGTTACTCCTCACGAGCAGAGCTGTGTTCGATGTTTGGGTGTTGAACTCGACGATGTTTCACCTTGTGGCGATACTCTCCACTCTCCCACTCTTCCACCCCGCAAACCTACTACGGAATGCGCGATCTGCTGCTTGCTCTCGAAGCATCGATCCTACACCTCGACGCCTTTGTTGAGGAGGAGGATTAAGGAATTCTGGAGTCGGGCTTTCTCCTCGAGGAACCCACGTGTTTAATGGCCAACTTGTTCAATGTCGCAGAAAACCGGAAGTCTTTAAATCAAATTTGGTATGATAAGCCAACACTTGAGACAAAGGGCGCGTGGCGGCCCGATCAGGATATGTCTCTATTGAACTAAGATATCTATGAATTTCCTAACAAGGGGATATCTTTAGCTTGGAATTCGCTGGACAAAGGATATTCGCTTGTTGTTGTAGTACCTCCCATTGGAAAACATATATGTGCTTGTTCCCGCCCAAATCATAGCAGCGAGAATGCGAAGGGTTCCCATTAATGTCGCTCCTCGGCATTTCCCGCGTCGCTTCCTCCAATAATAGTCTTGGATGAGGGAGTACTAGTACTGTAGTTCCGATACGTATCTTCTATTCACTACAAAGTTGAGGTGGTATCTTGAGAATACTACACTTATAGTGGGCATGATAGTAAAGAAGAGCAGCAGTTGCAGCAGCAGTGCCGTGGGAATGTAAGATTGTCCGGATGGTGTCGAACTTTTGAACACTCGAACCACCGTACTGATGACGCAGCAGCATCTCGTTCTTCTGCTGGTTCGAGGATCGTACAACAGTAAGCTACTACTGGTACATTAGTACGAGTACAAACGTACCCTGCCACCTGCCACCACCACCGCCGCCACAATAATAATAAAATAATGAACAATGAACTCGCGCCAGTCTCTTGAGAACTCGCTGTTGGTTCCAAGAACATCACGCAACCTACTCGTACCGTCGCCTTTTTAAGGTGAGATTACAACAGGAATTTGTTATATTCTTGTTACCTAACGCAGAGGTACTGAGCTACGCATAACTACTACCGGTAGAACGAATTGACGGTACAGTACAGGGAGCAATACGGTGGTACGGTACGGGTGTTACTCCCTGGTGGTTCCTCCTCTCCTCCACCACTGAGAGATCGTTGAAACGCTATAGCTGCTGCCGTGGTTGGTACCGTACTATTGATCGAGAAGGGTTTGTACCTCACCAGGACTGACGGGCTGCTTCTATTTTACCAACATTTAGTTCTTTATCTGGTGCTATTGAAGAGAAGAGGAGCAGGAGGAAAATAATACTACTAGAACCAGCAGACGCTGCCTTGATCCTCCTCGCGCAAGGAGATCATCAAGGAGAAGAAAGCACGAGTACTACTAGAAGACTACGAGGCAGTAGCACTCGTTACACTACTCTACTGGTACGAGATCAACGAAGACGAAGGAGAGCAAGGACGAGACGCCGTTCTACCACCAGCAGCAGTACTACCGCCGGTTGTAGTCTTACTAGCTAGTACAAAAACTAGGAGTAGTACATTGACTCACCATTTTCGTTGTTTGCAAGGAGAAGAAGAACAAGAATGCTGGCACATCAAGAAAATTCAACTCACTGGTGGACTCCAGGATTCAAAGAACAGCAGTTCCTCGAGGACAAGAAAATGAGAAAGCAAGAATCTTCCTCTAGAAATACTACTACTAGAACTCCTCCTCGTACTACTACTGCGAGTAGTAGCCCTCATGCTCCTTGTTCCTCTTGAGGAGGAGGATGAGGAGGATCCTCGTCGTAGCTATGGCTCCTCGTCCTCGTCCTCGCTTTCTGCTCACTGGTGTAGTGTGGTGGTGTTGGTGGTCCCTCTCGAGGACGAGCACCACGCCAGCAACTGCCACCTCCATTGCTCTCCCGTCCTTCAGCTACTACTTGGAAGATACATGCACGGGCTGGGTTGGCGTAAGCAGCTTTACTAGGAAATCATTTAGCTGCCGCCGGCCCTGGCCAGCAGGCAAGGGCGGGCGGGCGCAACGGGTGGGTTGGGCTGGGCTAAAAAGAAACACTCGAGGCAGTGGCGCTGGTGCTCTCGGGCGACAGCGGTTGCTTCTTGTGACTGTTCAAGTTGCGAGTGTTGGTTTCGCTGCTGCATGGAGTCATTTTGCGCTGCGCGTCCTCCCGCGCAATTCCAATGGCAGCAACTGCCACCTCCATTGCTCTCCCGTCCTTCAGCTACTACTTGGAAGATACATGCACGGGCTGGGTTGGCGTAAGCAGCTTTACTAGGAAATCATTTAGCTGCCGCCGGCCCTGGCCAGCAGGCGCCCATGCCCCCCCAAGGGTGGGAGGGGAATCAGTCCGCGAGAGCAAGGAACGCAGGTGTTTGCTGAGGGAGGGACTGATTGGGCAGAAAAGTGAAATGACCGTGGCGCAGCATTGTGTTGGCGAGTGGGGCGAAGAGAGGAACCGCCTGGGCATGGAGGTAGCGGAACATGGCGTCGCTACGCCACCGCCCGACCAGGCGGATGGTATCTGTGTCCACGCGGCCGCAAAGCAGGGCCATGGCCCCGCCAGAACGGAGACTGCGGGCAGAAATGGCAGAAGGCTCAAAGCCGGTGTCAGGGACCAACGCTGCAGAGGCACGTAGGCGGTGAGTGATGGCGTGGGCAGAGATTTGAATCCACTGACGGGAGGACCAAACGGAGCAGAGAGGCATGTCGGCAGTGGCATGGTTGAGTCGGAGGTGCAAGACTCGGCGGACGAGGGAAGCGATGGGACAGGCTGTGACGTGAGAGGTGCGGGCATGACCCAAGGTTTCGCCGCGGACGCGGTTTTTCTGGGTATCGAATTGGATGCCCCCATGTGTGGCGCGCAACAGGGCAGAGAGAGGGGCAGTGAGCGGATCCAATTCGGTAGCACCAATGGAGAGGCGAATGTCGCGGAACAAGAGCGGAGATGCATCGTCGGAGGCAGCGGAGCAGTATTCACCTGGTCGTAGGAGGAAGAAGAACGCAATCCAGGCCAGGTCAACTGCGGCGCGAGCCGCTTCCGAAAATGGTGGGAACGAGAGTAGATGCTGTGCATGGTGTAAGATCTGAATAGGTAACGGTTTGACTCTCGTGGGAGCCGGGTCTAGACGGGCCCAAGACTTGTAGAGATCTTGGAGACGCGGGTCCAATGTTCCAGCAGCTGTGAGACGCGGGTCGGGGTAGCCCATCCGGGTGAATGCCTTCGCAATGGCGAGTACCTCGTCGCGTACAGTAGGAGCCGTGACCGGTCGGTGGCTGCGACTGCACCGTCCGTCCCGTACGCGGCTGGCGTAGACCAGGAGGACTGGGACTTTGTCACGGACCATGGAGAGGAAGGGGTCCACCGTGCCCAAGGAACGGAGGAAGGGGAGCCACTGTTTGTCCCACGCGGAGGACTGGGCAGCGGCTCGGGCAGAGGTGACAGCGTGGTGGCCTTGGTGGAGCGCAAGCTTGTAGTCACTGAAGAAATAGTGGTGTTGGATACTGGAGCAAGGCGCCAACCATTGGGCTGTGGAGCGAGACGGTGCAAGTGAGCGAGGAGATCGGCATCAGACAAGTCAAAGCGGCGGGAGCACAAGTCGGCAAGTGTATTCGCCGAGCCCGGAATGTACTGGGCATCCAGTATATGCCGGTGTTTACGCTGATGCAATGCCGAGTGCCGTAACAGCGGAGCTGCTGCACCCAAGGTGGTAGTCGATCCCGACCGACGCCAATTGGTGGCGGCCAAGTTGTCACCCAAGGCAACCAACGTCTGCTCACGGACGTCAAAGTGCTCGCACAGCGTGCCTACGTGGGCAAACTGTCCCGCGAGTTCCAAGTCAGAATTGGTGATGCTGCCGGTCGGATTGGTGAAAGAGACCAAGGACTGTTGGATGTCGTCGGGGTGCTCCCAGCGCCATGCCAGAGCCGGGACGCCAGCCTTCTCCAGAGCGGGGGGTGGGAACCACACCCCTCCCATGCCGTGACCAGAAGCGTCGTGAGCGCCGACGAAAGTTGGGGATCCCGGGAACAGTTCAGCGATGCGAGTGGGCCGACTGGAAACCTCCTGAGCCAGCTGGAACCAGTCGTTCAGGTGCTGCTGTACCAATGAGGTCAAGCGGAAGCGATGAGATGTGTCCGGTGTGGATTGGAGAACGGTCTGCAGGGCCGAGAAGAGCCCACGGCCTCCGGGAATCGCGAGGACCATGCTGCGGAGCTCGCCCAGCAGCCGATGCCATCGCTGTGCAGAGACTCGGCGTTGGGTTCGGACTTCCTGCAAGATGGTGAGCAGGCGGTGCCGCCGATGGGGTGGCAATTCGATGGTTCCCGCCATTGTATCCACCAACCAACCCAGGATGACTTTGCGAGTCGACCACGAGGCATCCCCCTTGGCAATCTTCTTCTCAGAGATCGGCTCGCGGCGGATGTCAAGACGTTCCTGAGGCTGGTTGGGGCGGAACACCTGATCGTTGCAATGTAACAGCACCCGGCGCATACGAGCGAGATCAGCGGGGGAACCTTGGGCCGTGACAATCTCGTCATCCACAAACACGTCAACGTGTGCTTGGGGATGTGGGGATGGCCAGCTGGCTCGATGCGGCGGCAATCGGGCCACCCCTGGGAGAGTAGGGCGCGGCTGCAACGGAAGTGTTGGGGCCTGGATAATCGGTGTAGTTCCCGGCGCCTCGTTCCTTGCAGCAGCATGCGCTGCACTGGCTGGGCCCTCCAACGGATGCGGTGGGGGTGACCAGTAGGGGAGCAAGTTGTTCGCCAGATCCGCGATCGTTTCGGTGGCCGTGCAGAAATACGGGGGGCTCTCCGTCCAGCCCATGGGCAAGACCAATGGCAAGGCCACGAGGGCTGGCCCCGTACCCATGGGCGGTAAGACAACTCCGAGCTTGGCGATAGTGGAGTTGTGTAGCCCGATGCGGTAGAAGCCATCGGATAAATCGAGCTTGATCAAATAGACGGGCCCTTGCTGCGGTGGGGCCCGCCAGATGTGGAACAAGATCCGGTCCAAGGCCTTGCCGAACTGCATGGCTTCGCGTGGGGCAAGCTTGGAGGTGTGCTGGTTCAAATCGAAGTATGAATAATCGATAATGATACGAGGTCTGCGGTCCCGCTGCGGCACTACTCCCATCGGAGAGAGGCTCAGATCCGGAATGAGACTGAGGGCAACATCCGACGGCAAGACAATCCACTGTCCCCTGCGAATCATATCAAGCATCTCTTCTGATACAAATCCGGCGTAGGCATAGGCAGATTGATGTGCGCCGCGGCGTAATCGAGCAAGAGTGGAGGTTTTCGCGTCATGGGCCGGAGCCAACTCGGTGGGCGCCCCATGAAGGCGTAAGTACTCCAACAAGGGGGCAGCGGAATGAGGAACTGCCCCGACACTCGGGTGGAGGCAGGCCTGCCGCCTTACACTCCGGAGAAAGGAGAGCCAACCTTGCTTCTGCACTACTAACGCAAACCGGCGAGCGCACTCACCTAGATCTTCACTGACGGGTACCGACCTGTATGGATCCATCTCGGCGTTGGTGTGAGAAGTGGGTGGCCTACGGGGCTCGGCAGGTGAGCCCGGGCCCCACTCTCAGCCCTGCACACCGTCTCCAGCCGCGGCGGGGGCGCCAGGTGCAGCTGGTTGCGGTGCGACAGGTGCTGGTCTCGGTCCAGCAGCGGGAGTCAAATGGGCACGAACGAAACCACTCATAGAATTTCGTTCAGGTCCAGACGGGTTGCGATGAGTAGCCCGTCTGGCGCAAGTCGTGTAACACTGACCTTTGAGATGGTAAGCAAGGCATGCCGCCACGCCGTTCCAGATAGGGGCGGCGTCCTTGACATCCCTCACCAGTTTGCCAGAGTGCTCAAGGGCTTGCTGCCAGCCTGCGTTCGGTGCAGGGTTGACAACCCGATCATGGGAGCCCGTTTGGGAGCTGGATAGGGAGTTGCCGCTCCCACCAGTGCGTGTGGATCCTGCCGTCAAACCCGAGATCACGGAACTCCCCGCGGAAATAGTAGAAGGCTTGAATGGGTCCGGCGGATTGGTGAGGTAGCGAGCTGGCACGGGCGGCAACTGACCATACATGCGGTTGGCTACCAGTTCCACCAGATTGTGGAAGGGAGGTAGCGGTGCAGGTTCAGCTTGGTGACTGCAGGCTCGGAAGTAACTCATGATGTGTGAGTGTAACCACATAAAGATGCCAGGGAGCAACGTGTTGAGCAACTGGGGATCAGCGGCGTTAGCATACAACACGCTTCCCACCTGCTCCCAACCAACGCGGCAGAAATTCCGAAAGCTGGTGGCTAGTGGGTGGTCCTGGCTGAGCACAACGTCCAAGACGAGACTGTAGCCTTTGAGTTGCAGCGAGGCTCCATGTGGATCGCGAGGAAAGGGTACATCTTTGGTCGTCAAGTACACCTGTTCCTCCAGCGTGGGAGCCGTGGTACCGGTGAGCATCAAGTCGTATTGGTGAGCTCGCGCGGCTACCACATCGCCTGTGGCGCTGCCGGGCAAGTGACCTGCCTGGAAGGGGGACAGTCCCAACGAGAGGTCGTCTTGGAGGTGCAAGGCCGGTGCCCACTGGCCTTTCAAGACTAGCTCGAACAACTCTTTTGACACAACCGGTGCCAAAGAAGTTGCGGCGTCGGGCTCTTGACTTCTAGCAGAGAGCAAGTGGACAAACACTTCCCGTCGTTCTCCCTTGTTAGCCATTGCCCAGCGATTGTACAGAGGCGGCAAGGCGGCCTCATCGTGGATGTGAAGGTAGCGTTGCCATAGGATGAGTGTTCCAGGGAAAGCTTTGCTGGGAGACTTTGGAGCTTGGGCAGCGACGCGCAGTTGTTGATCCTGATCCCGTTCCGCTTGGCGGTCGTGACGCAATGCAGCCACCAAGGCTAACATTTGATCCGACGGTGCCAAACGGGTAGGATCCAAGGCAGGGAGATCATGACTCAAGGTCTTCCAACGAAAGTCTTGCAAAGAGGCATCGACCCGGACCGGTACTAGTACCTCGTTTGCAGCTCCTAGTGTGGTTGCCGGGTCCAGAAAATCGGCTGGATCAGCGGGGTTCACACGCATAGCAAGACAAGCACGCAACCAGGCCAAGAACACGGAGCACTCTTCGGTCTTCTCATCTCGGATCAAAGTATGACCGACTTCGGCCCAGAGCTCCCGGGGGTTGAGCTGGCGGCCCAGAACCAACGGAATGCAGCAATGAGGCACGGCGACCAACTTCCTAACACGGATCGCTTCCGTGTTTTGGGCATTGGCTGGCAACGCGTGTAGAACACGTTGATCGGGGTCAGCAGCCAATCGTTCGTTCGCACCTTCGAGAGTGGGCACCACCATCTCGGGTTGTAACTCAAATGCATCGGCAGGGAACTCAACAACCTCCACATGGTTGCCGGGCAAGACGTCGCCGACAAATGCAAAGGTGCGATCGTCCCACTGTGAGGTCAACACAGGATGTGTGGGGTAACCTTGGACACGGTGGATAGTTCGGGAGGTATAGCCTCCACCTTGTTCCTTGACCAGAGCCAAGAAAACCTTCGGGACGATATCACTGACTTTCGCAATCCGTTGCAACAACTGAGCTGCGGAAAGGTCACTGTCGGGTTGATATACGCGGTAGAGATTTCTGTACTGTCCATTCAACGCATCGGGCTGACGGGAATACAAGCTGAGATAATTGGTAGGCCCAGCAAAGGGCTGCGCCTGTGGTACAGGTTGCTCCATAGGGGCAAATTGCTTCTAAAAAGAAACACTCGAGGCAGTGGCGCTGGTGCTCTCGGGCGACAGCGGTTGCTTCTTGTGACTGTTCAAGTTGCGAGTGTTGGTTTCGCTGCTGCATGGAGTCATTTTGCGCTGCGCGTCCTCCCGCGCAATTCCAACACGCCAAAGAAACTACACCACAGTACGGTACGGTAGCTCATCCTACCGCAAGGGGGTCGAAAATGACGACTAATCCGATTAATCTTGTAAACTGAAGCTCGCATTTGGGACTAATATAGACCTTCATACAAACCGTCCGTCAGTGATCCGTCATGGAGGATTTTGTCGTAGAGTCTGTCTGGTTCCCGAAATGCCAGGCCAAGGTGGAGCGGTGGCAGCATCTGAAGGAAAGGTGTTTCCGCGTACGTGTCATCATTGCAACGCTTGCCTCTGGGTTTTCTTTCGTCCCAAGGGAGAATTTTGTCTCTCCTTTTAGTCCATTTTTGTTGAGAGACTCCTCGAGCACACTTGTTCGCCAGTGCGTAGTTTGAAAAGAAGCTCATTGTGAATTTTAGCAATGCCGCGTTCCAAGGCATTGATGAAAAAGCGTGCAGGGGCGGGAGGCACGACATCCAAAAAGATTGTCATTAAACCCTTTTCCAAGCCACCTACTCTTCCAGTCAACTACTATGAGACTACCAGTCGAGAGCTCCTTCAGGGGACTACGAATATTATTTTCAAGCGCAACTCCCCTGACGGACAGTCTGCGCAGGAGATCAGTTTGCAGAATTCCTATCAACAGGTTCAAAACCTTGTCAGTCACCAGTACGGCCCTCGTTTGTACAAGGACCTTGTGCAACATTTCTGCCTTGCTTGTGAGCAACATGTTCTGACACAAGCGGGGACAGAGTCCGCCGCCAACTTGCTCACTTATGTTCAAACTAAGTACCAGGAGTACGTGGAGTACCTGGTACTCTGCAAACATGTTTTTGCATCTCTGGACAGCACACATATCTGGACTTCGGAAGGAATTGCGGTTAGGCGATCAGCGGCTCCTACAGTATCTTCTAATGAACCACTCCTCCAGGGTAATTCGAACCATGCCAGTATTGGGCTTTGGCAAGTAGGTCTGGAACAATTCAGATCAAGACTCCGATCCTTCCAATTGGATGACCAAATATACCAAAAATGGTGGGAGAGCCTACAAGTAGACTGGGAAGATAGCCTCGCCCTCGATCAACAAGCTTTGCTACAAAGTACTGTCTATATGTGGCAAGACCTCGGAGTTCTACAAGAAACTCTCTCACTTCACATTGAACCAGACCTCGTTCGTTTTTTCCAAACGAAATCACAAGAGTTGAAATCAGGTGGGTATCATGCCAATGCAGTGATATCGTATTGTCACTCCAAGTGGATGCATGTGGCAATACGTTGGAGCCGTTTTCTCCCAAAGTCGACGTGTGTCCAGCTTTTGGAAAATCACTTGTTCAAGGGTCATTTGGACGCCGAGTGGTTGCTGAACCCCACTCACTTTGATCCTTTAGTGGACGAAGCGTCTGACAATGCTATTAAGGGGAAGGCTACCCACGACAGTGCCGCAAACCCAACAGCCATCCAACAGCTATGGATGTTGTCTGGTAGACTAGCTGGGGGCTATAAGCTTGTGGCAAAAGGCATTTCTAATTATGCTAGGACCCGGGGCATGGCCATGATGAACTCGTTGTCTGATCCAAAGACAGGAAAACAAAAGATTGGGGAACTCATTCAACTTCAAGAACGATTGAATCATTTGTTGTTGCAGCTTCCACATGCAGTTGAGCACTGTGCACTCAAGAATGTGTGGGAGGATGTTGTCAATCCTTCGACGGATGGCGGTGCCAACATTGTCGCGGAAGCTCTTGCCAAGTATGTTGATACATATCTACGAGACACCAAGAAACATCAACCCAACAATACTTGGTCAACCGATGTCATCTCTGGTGTGTTTTGCTACCTACAAGCCAAGGATGTCTTTGAGGCCTTCTACAAAAAAGACCTGGCAAAACGACTTCTCTGGAATCGAATTGTTAGCATGGACGTGGAAAGACATTTTGTTTCACTTCTCAAGGCTGAATGCGGTGTGGCATACACTGCGAAAATGGAAGGAATGTTCCAGGACATCGTCTGGAGTCGCGAAACAATGAATCGCTACAAGCAATCTGTCTACCAGGAGGGCTCCTATGGAGGCGATCAATTGGATATGGATATTCAAGTGCTTACAACAGGGTATTGGCCAGCCAGTCCCCACTATCCCAATTTGATTCTCCCCAAGACATTACTGGAACCCCAAGAACAATTCACAGACTATTGTAAAACGAGATATCAAGGGCGGCGAATGACTTGGCAGTATGCGTTGGGGCACGTGGTGGTTCGATTCCGACCAAGCGAGACAGGTCCTTGGTACGACCTGATTGTTGGCCTCTGTCAGGCACTTGTCATGCTTCAATTCAACGAAGACCGAGAATGGAAACTCCCGCAACTCATGGCGGCTGTAGGCTTGGAGGATCGAGATGAAATGGAACGAATTCTTCAAAGTCTATCGTTGGGCAAAGATGGCACTCGTATTTTGCGGAAATACGACCATGATGCCCCTGACGATAAGAAGAAGAAGAGCCGAATGAATGTACATGATGATGACACATTCAAAGTATTCGGTGGATTCAAGTCCAACTCGCGGCGCATCCGAATCACAAATATTATGATGAAGGAAACGAAAGAAGAACGCGAAAAGACAGTGGAAACTGTGAGTCGGGATCGTTTGTACTTGATAGACGCCGTTTTGGTTCGCATCATGAAGGCACGGAAGACAATTTTGCATCAACAGCTAATTCCCCAAGTTATGGAGCAAGTCAAGGTGCCGGCACAACCATCGGATGTGAAGAAGCGCATTGAGAGTTTGATTGAACGAGAGTATATGGAACGAGATTCCGCAGATCGCAATCGATATAACTATTTAGCATAGTGTACTCTCCGCTAATACATTCTTGAACAGGTGTGCGGCTCTTCCTCGAGGAGACAACATTGTTTGTAGTATTGGTTGGTATATACAGACTAGATGTTTCGAAGCAAATTGGATTCTGAACAGACACAACCGTTCTACCTATTTCTTTTATCATGCAAATGTGTTTGCGTTAACCTACGAGTGTGGGATTGACACAAAATGGGACCTGGATGGAAAAGGCATCACTTAGGCATGCTCCACCAAAACGTCTTCATGCTCCAAGGCTTCTTCGATCTCCTCAACGATCTCTTCCACTTCAATGCGCCCAATAATGACAGTGTCAGTCAACTCTCCATTCGACTCAAGAGAACTGGTGGAAGTTTCTTCAACGCAGTCATAAACCTCAATGGCACAGCCGTAGGCATAGTTGAAGACGAGGTGAGGTCCTTGCTGCAACTCATCGCACCATCCAGCCTCCCAGAGGGTGTGGGCGTAGCTGCTCTTGAGTTCCTCTTCCAACTTGGTAGTGAGGGCATAGTCGTCGTCCCATTCACTACAGAATCGGCAAAAGAAGACTACAGATACGTAGTAACGCATGAGGAACTGCATAATGTTTCCCTTGCTTTCAACTCTTCCACGGAGAGCTTTGCGGCGAGCTTCTTCATAAGTAAACGTTTGGAATTCTTCCGAGTTCATGGAGAAGTCGTTGGTATGGGCTTGGTTGTAGGTGGACTGCAAACGGGCAGAAGCCCAGTCCTTTTGTTGGTTGGTTGGAAGCAAAGGATCGTCTTCCACATCCATGACGTTATAGCTTGCCTTGATCTTGCAGTTGTAGACCGAGTCAGCAGATGCAACAGCGAGAAGTAGGGAAGATGCGATGAAAGAAAGAGTGAACTTCATGTTTACAAAGTGCTGAACTGTTTGGACAACGAATCAACTTTCCAAAATTGTGAGCTTTGGATGAAAATTTCGCATCACTCATCGACAAGGAAGCAATGGCCGGAAATGAATTCCCACCTTCGCCTCTATGATATTTATTAAAACGACTTTTTCCTCTCGAATGTGGAAAGTGTTGGTACAAAGTGTCGAGATAATGCGTCTGTGGGAGTTGCGTGGGAGTCAATACTGAGAGGGTGGGAGTTCATAGGGACTCCCATCGGCACCGACATGTTGTACTTGGGCGTAATGTAGTTTCATTTCAGACACACTGATGTTGACTGCAGCATCAAGATGTAGCATAGCGAGAACCGGCGAAATCTTATCCGAAACAACCAGGGCGCTTTTTCGACGACCTTTGGGTTGTTTCGTCTGCAAAACGGTGGGAGTCAAACCGTCTCCACCTATCCAGACATTTGTTCTCGTACCCGGTTCAGTGCCTGCTACTCGTACGCGACAGGCCCTTTTAATGCGATACAGTAGTTCACGTACCGCATATTTCAAGGGTGCCTCGACACTAGACAGCCTCTTCGTCTCAAAAAATCTTCATCTAATGAACCCCCGAGGCACCACGAATGCAAAACCAAGATGAGAATATTGATTGATGTATGCTGTACATAGCGTACCAAATTCAACTCAAGTAACTCATTCAAAGAATCCTGTGATCTGCTGATGTTGCAGCGAGGTTGCTGAGGAAGAAACAGCGGTGCCCACCGTCACAGCTGACGGGTGAAGCATTGGGACGTAGCCATGTCTCAACACTTGACACATGGCAGGACATGTCAACAACGTTACTTCTGTTGTAGGTTCCATTCGATGTGATGCATCTATTTGCTCGTACCCATCATGCGTCCATCGAAGTGGCATATCCGAATTGTTGTCCAGTTTCACCAGGGCGTCGTTACCTGCCTCCGACATTCGGAACATAGCAAAAGCAGGAACATCCTTCCACAACAATCGTGGATGTGTCGACGAGGTAGATCCTTCCAATGCAATTATAGGCACACGCTGTTCATGCAAATGTGCATCCATCGTTTTCGCAGAAGGAGGGCCAGGCAACTTGGCCCGTTCCCAAGCTTGTTGAAAGGATCGGTATCGGTCTCGCGAGCAAAGCGCACAGGGGCGATGTCCCGCAGCCATGGCTGTCACTTCATCCAGGAAGAAGAGTTCTGTATAGGATCTTGGTTGCATCACTTTCCTTCGACGTGGTAGATTAGGATTCTTCTTGTCAGGGTAGTATTCCAATACACAACTTATCCAACTCTTGTGTTTCCACGGACTTCCAAGGACTATCG
Organism: Nitzschia putrida; assembly: GCA_016586335.1. NCBI lineage: Eukaryota > Bacillariophyta > Bacillariophyceae > Bacillariales > Bacillariaceae > Nitzschia > Nitzschia putrida. Next base: position 90,997 of record BLYE01000213.1, read on the forward strand.
TGTCGTTTTCTCGTTTGTGAAGAATTCCACGATTTCCCATAAGAGTTCCTCGCGACGACACTGCTTCTATAGTGGAAAAGGGAGTCACTCGGTTTGGAAGTGGCATTCTATGTTGTGTTGTAACAAGAGCAAACCACCAGAGAAGGAGTTGGGGTATCGACGCCAACATGGTGGTGTTTCCATCTGTGGAGTGAGTCGTTTGAATCGATTGAATCATAACAACATTATGTCTTGTGGATTAGCATGACTCAAAAGAACCACAACCACCACAACAAAACCTGTTCACAACCATAGAATACCGTACCGTACTCGTACACGACGCTGTTAGACCCCGTGCCTCTAGAATCCAATGATTTCAAGACCTCTCAAGTGGTTTTCAGTAACATGAGATACGAGGTACTACAAGATCACGCCCTAGAGGAGGCCACAGACCCTACAAGCTCTCGATACGACTGCCTTTCTAAGGAAGATGATTCAATGCCGTTGTTTCTATGCAGGGGTTGTTAATGTGTGTGGTTGTTCAATGGAAATGTATATGTAGAAAACCACACTGATGGCTCCAAAAGTATTTCCAGCAATTGATTCTCAAAGATCAAACTGAGCGATCGCGAATCCCATGGAGACGAGAGCATCAAGCGGAGATCTGTATTGAAAATAGAACAAGCGAGGCGTATATGAGTCGACAATCAACCATTGCACAGGAGACAAAACAATGAGACATTTTCAGTGCACTTACGCAAAATCCAAATGGAAAATGTCCTTGCTCCACTTGACAAACTGCAAGACAACATGACCTTGTTCATCTTGCAACTGCATGTTCTTCTTGGACGCTTCCCGTCCTCGACCCCCAAAGTCTAGGCATTTTTGACCTCCGCCTTTCGAATAGGGTTCCACCGATTCCGCACTGGCCTTCTCGCCAATCCTCACTACTGCACGCCGAGGCGGGGTATCGGTCAATGTTTGAAACACGGAAGGTATTTCGTAGTCATACCTTGCCAGGATGACATCATTCCCCTGTCCTTGATACAACTCGTATCGAATTGTGTTTCCCTTGGTTGACACTTTCCTGACAGTAGCCAAAACTTTCGTGGTTCCCAACATGAGAATCACAAAGCACGATTGGCCGCGACTACTTGTGTCGCGATAGCCCTCAAAAAGGGGTTGGATGGTCCCATGTCGGGATTGAAATGTCATGGTGTAGCGACGGGTATTGGGATCGTTACCATGGCGACGAATAACGCTCTCGGAACAATCGTAGGCAATTCGTCGAGAGCTGGGAAATTCCTTGGCCACAGGGATATGAGGGGCAAGTTGAATAGCTTCGCGTTGCATGGTAGAGGACTTGATTTCTTGCGGAGGCATGTTGAGTTTTTTCAAGGTAGTGAAACACTGGTGGTTGGCGGATGTAGACAGGCAAATCGATGCGTTGTGAATGTTCTCCGTTTTTGTGTGCAGACAATTTACTCCGCAAAAGTCGCAACCACCATAAACCATGACTTCAACCTTCACACCATGTCGGCATGGTTTTTAGAGGATGTGTGATTGTCACGTCGGACGATACACACCTCCACAGTTGAACAAAACCGTTCTACCATACCTCGAACAGTTTGTTTTTCAATTCTAACAGCTACAAATGATGATAATGTAGTTTACACCCATCACGGTTAGCAACTACTAAAACATACAATATACATGTTCCCCATTTCGAATCGCGTGAAACCAACTACCCCTGACGAGAGAAAGCCCTTCCCAGAACGTCACACTCGTTGCATGCACAGAGGCGTCCCATCTCGCATTTCTTGGTTCGACAAAAGCAATGAATGTACATCCTTGTAATGCAATCGATGATACCCCCTTCTGCGCCACATTCTTGATGGCAACTACTTTCGCGAGAGTTGGCTTGGGTCTCTTCCGTAAATGCGGGCGGCTAGATCATCCTCGTCAGGCAAGTACTGGATTTCGGCCTTGCTATCGAACAATTGGAAGCGAGGTTCGTTCTCAAAATCTGTCTTGGTAGGTTGGACAGTGGGTTTGCCAGAATTCGCAGGTTTTCTTGGCGAGGCAAAGCTCGACAGGGAATTATTGAATGAAACGTTCATGTTACTGTCGGATTGATGGGAAGCAGGAGGCCAGCTATGAACCATGATAAAGGTTTGTTGGGTTGTCAGGAAGTGATGTGAATTATACAGAAGCTGGAGGATTTTATGAGAGACCTGTTCGGGAGGCGATGAGAGACTTATAGAAGGAAAGAGATATATGCATTCGTGGGTGTGGGTATCAGAAGGAACCAGCTAAACGTTGATGGCAATTTTGTTTCGTCGTGAATGACAGAGGAGGCAATTATTATTTGTAGAAGTTAAAAGTACTACATCTTGAGGAGTATTTATACCCCTTTCCGCAATCCAGAACCCAGAAACTACTTTTGAGTCTTGGCAAACCATGACACCACCACCACTCGTCCCACCACCATTCACACCATGTCCCGGTAGCCCTTGTAATAAGACAAGTTCGTTTCTAGAGTAGTAGTAGGACGAGTACAAATTAAAACTACCATTTAGTCAGGCCCCATGATGACGCTATTTCTGTCCACCGATGTTGGTTCATTGGAATTGAACCGACTCTGCCCCAAGCGTCGGGGTAATCAACTTGCCACACACAGAGGTGAGAAAACGAGTAGAAACGGGCACGTTTGTTTGTTTCCATTGCAACTACTCTGTACGAGCACCATGTCGAACGTCATGTTGTTGAAACCTGTCACTTTGATTGTATGTGATGGAGGCAATGGCACTACACATGACCATGTATGTGAGATGAGAAGGAAAACTCTGAACTGCTTGAAACTATTGGAACTATTGGAACTACTCCCGGTAGTATAACTCAAGACTATGACTACTTCTTGCTAATATTGCCTTATAAGGGTCTACTCTATTACTATAGTACAGTAGTAGTAGCTAAAATAATCCGAATCGTGCAACGGGTAGCTCTAGCTTATTGTATCAGTACTCGTGCCCAAGCTATCCCTCGCTCCTCACTCATCCTCACTCATTATTTGTTGGTACTCGTAAAGGTACTGGATGATGGTTGGGTTCGTATTTATGAGGCAGTGAAGATGTGAGAAGGATGAGCGATGTTTTGGGATATCCAATGTGACTGGAAAACGTTTGTACGTGGTGCGCCCGGCGGTCGAAGGGCCGGATGACCTTAACGCCGAATGTCTTCGTGCCATGATCTGAGCGACCTGATTGGTGAATATGCGTCGCAGGATCTGAGCAGCCTATCGCGAATCACGAGTATCCACCATGAAGTTTCCGCCTCTCCTCCATTCTCTGCACAACTTGCAACTTGCCACAACATTCCTGCCAAACTGTTGGGTTGGCACCTGTTGCCTTTTATCTTTTCATTGTTCAAATATCTGAGGCCTTCTTGATCGACAACATGATTAATGATCCTCCCGCAGTTGATCTCGTGCGGAATCAACGGCTTTCAGCCATTGCACAGCTGGAACAGCAGCACAAGCTTCGAATACGACACATGGAACAACAAACCCCAACTTCGCCAAGTAAAACCACAGACTCAAAAAATATGACCAAGTACTTTGTTCTATTAATCTCAACAGGAAGTGGGAATCTCCAGCAGCGTGCTTATCAAGATCGAGCCAAAACGATGATTGCATCCTTGCCTCATGAAATTGCTGATGGATCGAACCCCTCACAAACAGATATGCGAGACCAACTCTTTGCCTTGTCCAATATCCGTGGTAATTACCCTCAGCTCTTTGTGGTTGATGGTGGTGACATTTCCTTTGTTGGAGACTTTTCTACTATCGAGTTTCACAATGATGAAGGCTCTCTGGCAGATTTTCTGTTGCCCACCCCGAAGGCCTTCGCCAAGAAACGTTCCTTGGTTGGCACAATGCGAGCTGCCTTTTTTCGTGGTGGCCGCAGTGATCCAAAATCCCCAGACGATGCGCAAGCTAGGGCATCTCCAACTCAGGGGACAGCGGCCACTGTTCCCTCCACTCCCTCGTCTACACAATCTATATTGAAGCAAGTTGAACAAGAGAATTCCATTCAACCCATCCCAAACCTGACGGAAGAGTCCAGCGTCCTACCAGAAAGCGAAGAAGCTCCAAGTTCGAGTTCTCGCATGAAATCTCGAAGCGATGGAAGTTTGCCTATTCTAAAAGTGGACGAACAAAGTAGAAATCGTGAATCCACCGGTCGGCGATCAGGAAGTCGGAACCGTGCGTTGCGGGACCACAAGTCGTCGGCTGCCAGCCGATCTGAAAGCGAGCTGGTGGATGACTCAGATCATTTACTAGCGGAGTCAGAGCAAGCTCCAAGTTCTATGTCACGCATCAAATCCCGAAGTGTAGGTGAAATGGCACTTCCAAAATTTGATGATAAGTCGAAAAGTGGGGAGTCTATTCGTCGCCGGTCTGGAAGCAAAAATCGCAACCTAAGGGACAGGAAACCTTCTTCAAGAACCAGTCGAAATGGAACCGACCTCAATGACGATGTAGAGGTTGTGGAAGAACCTGAGACTGCCCCTGCGTCTTTGTCCCGTACCAAGGCACGAAGTGATGGCGACATGGCGCTTCCAGAAATTGACGATGACAAGCGTATTGGTGATTCTACCCGGCGATCCAGAAGCAAACATCGTACACTTCGAGATCAAAAGCCTCGCTCTAGCCGCCACAGCGGAGAGTTGGCATTGAATGACCAGGAGCGTAGTAAGAGACACCGTGACAGGTCACGATCAAAGTCGAGATCCAGATCCAAGAGCCGTTCGAGAACCGACTTGATGAAGGCACAGGCCGACGCTGATACAGGAAATGATAGTGGACATTTGGACAAGGAAAGCATCAAAGTGGAAGATGGTGGTGAAGACTCGCCCGATGAATCCAAACCAAGCAGCACCAGGTCCCGATCGAAATCTACTAAGAAGCGCAGCTCTCGCAACCGCAAGTCAGAGGCAGAGGACGATGACGCACAGAGCAAAGGTTCCAACAAGCCAACGAAGCGGCATTCGCGAGGAAAAATTGAAGTTGCATCCGAACGAATCAAGGCAGCAAAAGCAGAGAAGGCAGCGAAGGCAGAAAACGAGAATCAGTCAACACCCGTGTCGCCGACGCCCGAGAAACGACGTTCTCGAGGTTCATCATCAGATATTGTTGACGATGACAAAACAGAAAAACGCCAGAACAGAGTTAGGCGTCATAGCAACGATGGGGATGATATAGCAAAGGAGCGAAACCGTAGCAAAGATGACACCGAAGAGTCAAGGGGACGCCGGCGTGAGAACGGTACACGATCAACTTCGCCACAAAAGACCCCTCAGTGTCCCGAGACGCCACGCAGCAGTTCGGCCGGAAATTACCGTGGCGATATTGCTCGAAAGCGAGAGGCAATGAAAGAATTTCGCGAACGCCGCAGCCCCAAGGTGGGACCAAAGACCGATGATACGATTGGCACTAGCAGTGGAACTCGTCGTCGTGCTTTATTGGGCAAAACTGGCTCCTACAGAGCTATCAATGTAGCAGACCTCGCCCCGCTTGATCGCGAGGCGTCTCCCGAACGCACAGACGAGTCATTGAATGAGCTTGTGAAGCGTGTGAAGGACAAAGGTACTACAGGGACAGCCGCCGTGGATCCATCTGCTTCTAAGACTTCAGTAAAATGGTAGCAGGCGTTTTGTATCAAGTATACCGAACATATTATTTCAACCGGTAGTTACCTACTAGTAGTGTCTTGCTGTTTTGGAGGATTCAAGATATCTCGAATCACGAATCTTGGCTTTCGTGACTGCATTGGATCTTCGGTGTGAGAAATTCGGGAACTTGTTCATAGTTCATACCCAGAACCATGATGAAGGTGTTTCGCTTATGTCTCCTGTTATCTCTACCATACTCTATCAAGGGTTTCCTTGTCCATAGCAGCTTGGCAAGTGCCTCATTGTCAACAGTAGTACCGTCGCCGCTACCCATCCAAGCTCCAAAGAACAAAGCTCAGGTGAATGCTCATACGCCCACTACTATGCACGCAATGTTTGGGAACATCGAACTGAGTGGACTTTTGTACGACAGTACAGCAACGGCTTTAGATGCCTGGTCATGGACATCTAATATTTGTTCTCCTGCTGCCTTGGTCGCTGGTGCTGTATTGGTGTCCCTGAACGAAACACGAGAACGTGCCGACCCCTGTGCTCGCGATTCTCGTTGGGTGAAATGGCTCAAACGCTCCATGCGCTTCATGTTGTTGACATCGTTTGCATTTGAAGTGGTGGCTATTTTTGTTGGGACAATGACTGGGTCGGTTCTTTTAGGACACGGATCACAAAAGGCAGCGAAGGCTGTCGGATATACATCTCCCCTCCAACTATTACACCATCACCATGAGTACGTTTACTGTGTTTCTGGCTGGGAGGAAACACTTGAGTGAGAATTATCTTAATACTTTTGCTGTTGACTTACTTTTTATTAAACTGGAAACCCAGGTTTGAATACTTGACAACTCAGATTTGCTTCCTTCAAGGTTTGTTTCATTGGTTGGCAGCTGTCGCAATGGAACTCATGTTACCAAAAGAAAAGGAGAGTATAGCTGCTCAACGAATGAACCATTGTTTGGCAGCGTGGTTGGGCAGCTTGCTATTGTGGATGCTGGCTTTTTACAACAACCATTTGAGTTTTTATTCCGACTATGCCGCCATGTTGTCGCGATTCGCTTCTTTATTCACAGCAAGATACTTGAAAATACGTCCTTTCCGACCCATGAGTCTCTTGTACGGTCCCTCATTTCTGCTGTCAATGCTTTTGACTTTTCGAGCCTTTTGGTCTAGCCCCAGCGAGGAGCAAACCGAGCAGGAAATGTAACCCGGGGTATTTCAAACAGATAAGTTTGAGGATAGTTCCGTTCATCCTCACAACATCAAAACGTTGAATGAAAACGCAAATGCGACGAAATGTAAAAGCTTCCGAACCGACGAACGTCATATGTTGTTTCTTAACCACCAATCATTTCCCAAGTGTGAAAATGATTCAAGGTTGAAGCATCCCCCATCAATGCACATCTATGGCTTGTTGCTACCCCAGCTCCCACCCAAGCACGCTGGCACAAAAAAGTGACTATCAAACCTTTTCTTAGTTCAATATTTTTCCTAGAAACAAACTTGGGCATTCCATTGCAACACTTTGTGCTTGAGCTCTAGTAGGTAGTACCACCCTGTGGTCCCAACTTCCCTCCAAACTTCCCCGAAGGAACTGGGGGATACACTTGACGTTCACCTGGCGCGAAATGATTATATTTCATAAGAGTATGTATAAATCATTTTGGCACCTGGGCTGTGCGGACTCGTATGTCCAATGCGACCGCCTCGACCGCCGCCCAGGTGTGGTCTCCCAACACGATTTACTACGAGGACTACGAGTACGAGTACTACAACAACGACAACAATTCCACCATTGCGAGTGCCACTTCAAACACACCTGGCAGTACAGTACGAGTAGTGAATTCATTGTTGGAGTGTGAGGGAAAAGACAACGTTCAACAAAACAGAAATAAACAGAAGATGGATAAAGACAAGTACAGTCCTCAGAATCACCAGCCTCTGGAATGCGACTATGACAGGAATCCAACTATTCTGTATCAAGCCATTGAAGCCAAGCGATGGGATGCTGCCATTGGCCTTTTCGCCGCCGACAAGTGTGCCAAACAATCTGCTACTTGGGTTGTACGCAA
>BLYE01000214.1:0-63290 GCA_016586335.1 Nitzschia putrida
ATATAGCGAGAAAGAAGCAGTTGTTGCGGCTCTCCAGCGCTGGTTGGAGAATGGTTCTATCAGAACTAGTACTCCTACTGCATTGAAAAAGATTCTCAATGCTGAAACATTTGCGGATGAGAAGAAAGAGGGCGAACCTTCTGCTGCAAAGTCTCACACTATTGGACGTTTGCGACAAGAAATCAGCTCTCTCCGCACTAACCAGCGAAGCATTGAGAGCAACTGGGAAGAGAGAATGAGTACCCAAACCAAGAACTCCTCTGCCCGCTTCTCTGAGTTGGAGAAGAAGGTTAGGATGCTTGAGGCTGAAGTATCAGAGCGCACCAACCAGGTCCGCGATTTGGAGATCTCTTTGGAGCGCAAGGATGACGAATTGCGAGAGGCCTTGGAAGAAGTCAAGCTCAAGAACGACCTAGTCGAGAACGCCTACGATGAGCGTGACGGTCTTCGTCAAACTTTGGCCGACTTGACGGAGCAACACGATCGCTTCAAGAAGAAGTCCGAGATTCTCAGCGACCGCCTTGGGTCGTTGAATGCTAGCCTCTACAGCATGATGGACGAGCAACACGTTGTCATGGAAGCCATGAAGTCTCGTGAAGAGCAATGGATGGCTCTTTGTGACCTTCGCCGAGAAAAGATGAAGGAACTCATTGCCTTGGAAGAGCAAGAAACTAACGAAGAAGTTGAGTTGAAGGCTTGCATGTTGCGACAGAGCAAGGAAATGGAGGCTATCTCTGCTGTAATTGCCGCCGTTCGCCAGACAGAGTAAACTGGCACCAACAAAATATTTGTTCAGGTCCCCCAAGTTATGGGCTCACCGTGAGACACAAGATTGTAAATTAGCTGTTTGTGAAGAGCACTCATGGGTTGATTAGTCGATCATATTAACTTAGAGACCAAAGGCCGAGTGTGGATCTCGCTTTTGGAAACAACACGTAGGACTTTCGTGGGTTGTAGGATTCTAACAGCAGGCTCCCGTGGATGCTCCCTTTGACTTCTTACTCGTACATTTTGATGCAGAAAATGGCATTTGTGTACCGCAGCCTTCGAATATGCCGTGATGCTTATCCCAGTTTCCAACAAATTCAAAATGAGAGCGCAGCCTTGTGTCATGAAGCATTTTGTAGGTGTTGCCACAGACTAGATGTACTTTGCCTGTTTCGAAGTTGTGATGTTTGTCTAGCAACCAGGAAGAGGGATACCTAGGAATGGTTCCCTTGTAGATAACGGCCTGACCATAATCTTCACAACTTGGTTCGAGTCCGTCCACTTTCCACAAGCGATAGGTTGCCGAATAAAACTTCAAAGCATCTTGTCCCATGGAAGATATCAGCTTTTGCACGTCGTCGTTGTGAATCGAAATTGGAGAATCTTCCACCAGGCGAGGGTCGACAAATCCGGCTTGACGGGACAAAGTCAAAAAGTCGTTCCAATAGAGGGCACCTGAGAGACATTCTCCCCAGAGAACTTTGTCTTCTCGGAGTGCCTGTGGCACTCTTCGGCTGGCATAGACGTCAGAAAAGTACAATTCACCTCCAGGTTTGAGTAGTTTCCAGCAGTGATTGAGGACAGCCATCTTGTCAGCACACAAGTTGATTACGCAATTGGAAATAATAACGTCGAAAGACTCGGCAGGGAGGTCCAGTTTGTCCAAGTGCTCAAGTGTTCCCAACTTGAAATCAACATTATCAAATCCAAATTTTTCTGCGTGGTAGGCTTGATGCTTTTTGGCAACGTCCAATTGTTCAGGAGTCATGTCAACACCAACGACTTTACCTTTGGGCCCAACCAATTGAGATGCCAAGTAAACATCACGACCGGCTCCACTTCCCAAGTCCAGCATGTGGGCAGAAGTCAGATCATATTGAGGGAGACAGAGACCGCAGCCATAATATTTGTCAAGCACTTCAGGGTGTATGTTCTTGAGGCCTTCCCGAATATAGGCAGGAGGAGCTCCTGCAGTGCAACAAGCATTGGTTTTCAAATCCTTTGTGGTAGATAACTCCTTTCCATAGTAATCAGAGACCAATTTTCGAGTCTTTTCATCTAGAACAAGGGTAAGATTGCCTGGGCATTTTTTTGGATGCGCAATACGAATGAGTACGTACCCGAGGGTGGATCGGATGGTGCAGGGGACGATGCAGGCAATCGTGTTGCATGGTTCGTCAACTTTCGAATCAGCAATGGCTGGGGGATAAAAGCAAATGAGACAGAAGTGAGGAGGATCGCCTTGAGGATGATCAAAAATATCTGCTTCATGGTTTGTGCGTAAATTAAAACAGTAGAAGTGTTTTTTGTGAGCCGTGGTAAATTGACTACGGACAAAAGCCAAAGGGCGCTGGTACAGTAGGAGGGTTCGTACCAGCTGCACGGGTACCTACAGTACACCAATTTTCTCCCCGCTTCCCACTTCCCATGCAAGCCGAAGTTGACGTCAGCAATTTTCTCCCTGCTTCGCATACATATTCGACTCGGCTGACTCAAGTCAAAAGTAGCTCGATCCTAATTCATAATAGAAAATGATGAGATCAATATCAGCACAGATCTCAAGGAGCTAAGAATTGCCTTAAGGACAACAGAGAAGGATTGCATGTGGATACTCCTCATCACCTCAAACAGCCTTACCAGCAGATAAACCGATGTGACTCCTCCCTCATTTTCTTCTTGCTTGCGTAGTAGGAGTTTTCTTGACACTGCGACCACCAAAAGTTGGTACTGCATGCGGCTTGTTGATGTTCTTTGCTTTGGCTCCAAATCCATGATACCGGATGCTCATGGAGCCGCCGTACAACCATTGCCTCCTGATTTGGTCCGACTAGGCCATCAGCAATAGTCTCTACTACAATTGGAATGGATCGTCAATCGTCACTACACGACGAAGGAAAGAGAATAAGCATGACACACTCATCATTTTTATGAAAGTGAAGGTGATACCGGTAGGAGGATCCGCCATGAAGGATGGTCGGAGAGAAGGTTAGGTGATAGAAATGGAATGAAGAGGTGATACAGAATGAGAATACTTCTCTGTGCTTCTTATAGGTTTGCGCTTCATTGGACATTCCAATTCTGCTTGCTTGAACCAATCCTGCGATACTACTACTACTACTCTTCTCTCGACTCTCTAATTTTTCCGTCATCAACGGCAAATGCCCATCATACGAAGTTCATTGAGCTGGAAAGGGTTGCCGTCGTCGTAGTGACTCTTCTGTTGTTGTTGTAGACCTTCTTGTTCGTTGCCTCACATCTTGTTCTTTCTGTTTCATTCATTCAACGTGGGATTCGCTCCCAACTCATAATGCAAGAAAACAAGCGAAATTATCGAGCATAAGGTTTGAGTCACGCAGACAGATTCTCCAAGGGTCACCTGTGTCGCAGGGCATGCTTATACTGGAAATGCAGGCGTCGTCGCCGTCCTTGTAGTGTAAACGAAAATTATTGCGCTGGGGCGTGGGAGGAGTTTGCGTTAATATAATTATTTGCTCAAAAATGTATTTCGTAAAAAAACGTTTTCTGCGTGAATGGCGGACAAGCCTTCAGCTGAGTGCCGATACGCATAACTGCGCTTGGCAAGCAAAAAGCCGAACGGTAGGGGGGCAAAACAGTAGATTCATAACAGTAGATTGAGACTGCATTTTCGCCATAACGTACTGTTATTTCGCCAGAACGTACTGTTATGATCTACTGTTATGCGAGCTTTCTGAAAGTGCTAAATATTCCGACATCAAATCGTGCTTTGATCACGACTAGGCCCATCGCTAAAAAGAGGGATCCAAGATTGGGTCAACATGCAACGCCATGATGCACGACAACAATCAACAATCAACAATCAACCTCCCCTGCGTCAGACGAGACTGAGGTAGGTTAGTGTTGGACGCAACAGACGCGGATTGCATGAGAGCAGGTGGTGGACCACTACCATCCTCTGTAGCAGATGTACCGAGACTTCATCGCGGCGTTGCGCAATGAGTTGGATCCCTCTTTTTAGCGATGGGCCGAGTCGTGATCGAAGCACGATTTGATGTCGGAATATTTAGCACTTCAGAAAGCTCGCAGAACAGTAGATCGATTGAGACTGCATTTTCGCCAGAACGTACTGTTATTTCGCCAGAACGTACTGTTATGAATCTACTGTTTTGCCCCCCTACCGTTCGGCTTTTTGCTTGCCAAGCGCAGTTATGCGTATCGGCACTCAGCTGAAGGCTTGTCCACCATTCACGCAGAAAACGTTTTTTTACGAAATACATTTTTGAGCAAATAATTATATTAACGCAAACTCCTCCCACGCCCCTGCTATTCTTTGTCGTATGGACGAAGCCGCCAGTAGAAAAACATAGGCGGAACAAGAGAGGAGCGACTGAGAAGTAGGATGGGAGATTCTCAAGCGGCATTCCGCGTCACTAACATCGGTCCCGTTCCAAGACCGATCCCCGTAGTAAGGCAATCTTGACGTTTGGGTTCATCGTGACAAAGTGCAACCACCCACCGTTCGTAATAATTTCTTGGCACAACAACAACAACACGACGGCAGCCAATACCATCAGCTCCGTTGTTCCAAACGCCTTACTCACCTCCCTCCAACAACTATTACTCTAAGAGAGTAACTGTAGTTTCCAGTCACATAGAATCCAGCCGTAGTTGTTGAGGCATTCCCAGAAACGACGACAAGACGAAGCCTTCTTTTTTCAATTCCATCACCGCAAGAGAATGACCCACACATCGCATCTCCAAGAGCTCATGTCCATGGGCTACCCCGAGTCCAAGGCAAGCATGGCTCTCCAAGTAGCTTGTGGGGACATGGAACAAGCTGTCGGCTATCTTCTCTTGGGGGAGCAAAGTCAAGCTCAATTCGCGCCACTGTCCACTGTGCCCTGTACGCCCCCCACTTCGAATGTCGATGAATTGGTGTTCATGGGATACAGTCGTCAAGCAGCAACGGACGCTCTCCGAGTGGCAGGAGGTGACATGGATCAGGCTGTCAATTATTTGCTCATGGGAGAGTCTAGATCCGGCTTTATCATTCCCCCGAATGAAGGTGTCGACGATGCCGCCGTTGCAGCATCTCTGCAGCGACAAGAATTTAGACACGACCAAAGTTCGGCGGTTGCTCGAGCACATCCACAACTTGCTACAGCTACTGGACCTTCCCATCAGCCAACACCGGGCGTGGAGCCCCCACGTATGGTGGCCAGTTCTACCACCCTCACAACACCAGGAGCCGAACCCTATTGCGCCTGTGTCGCTGCCAGTACATTTCTGTCGGGAGGCGTCGTCACGGCGCAATTTATCAATGATATCCTCTCTGGAGGCATTGAGCTTTTCCGAAAAGGTTCTGGTGCACAAACTACTCTCGCTAAAGTCCTCCACAAGCATGGACGATCACCCCTTGGTCTCGCTGTTCATTCCGGCGATCCTCGCATGGGAACCTTTATGACCGACGACATACATCATTCTTTGGGAATTCGTAGACAATTGTCCATTTGTCGAAACGAACAGGGAGAAGGTTGGCAGTTGTTGGTCCTCGAAATTCCAAACTTTGAATCCTTTTGCATTGCATTACCGCCCAAAGGCACCAAGAACAAATTCTGGTACTTTGATTTTTACCCCCGATCCTGCTTCAAGGTACCAGGTGCCTATGCAAGAGTTCACAATTCATTGTTGCAATTGCAAGAATCCCTCGAGCTGGTCTTTGCTACTATGCTCAAACACACTGGCAAGGGCTATGAACACTTCCAATTGTATCGCGTCAAGAAGATTAGGTAGAAAGCACCAACGCAACAACGAACGACGGGCATGACCCCTGCCGTTTGATAGAGACCCATCCTATATATCATCCTTCCTTCATTCCTGCCTGTAGTATCAAGTACGTAGTGCGATGATGGAACTATGGTACTCGTAGGCTTGCCGCATTTTTCGTACTAACGTAGTGGTTGTATATACCGGTAGCTATTAGCAACAAGTAGGCGAGGGGGAGAATCGATCGATGCAAGAGATTGCGTAGCAGTTGTTATTGGTTGCATCATAGTCTATTGTGGAATTATGTTTCTATGACTACGGTAGTCCAAAATATTGTCTGCAGTCGTGATACCTACTGCGACAATCCAGCTTCCGCGTTATTATCGTTTCAAGGGATGGACCTTGGCTTGTTGTTCGTTTTGACGTTGGAGCCCAGCGAAGATCTCACGTTGCGTCTTGAGCAAATCCTCCACCAACGAGTTGGAAGCTGGGTCATTTCCATCGAAAGAGGAAGTGACTATGTCGGAAGCTGTTGTCATCTCGGAGCCTCCGGAGGAGAGACGTCGGTGACCTCGACGTCTACGGCTGGCTGCAGAAGACTTGGTCTTCTTGTCAGGGGTGCTGGAAGACGTCGCTTGGACCTTACTGTTCTGTTCTGCTTGCTTCTGTTGCCGTCTCCACGAAGAGACCTTGGTGCGGAGTGCGTGGCTCACCTTGTCACGAGCAGTCACTGTGGAAATCTCTTGCCAAACACCATCTTGGTATTTGAGAAAGCGACCTCCCGACTTGGTGATCTGCCCCACAATCTCCTTGGTGAAGGCCATCTTCTCTTGTTTGCTGGTAGCGGCATCATATCTGGGAGCGTACAGGTCCAATACAATTTGAAAGCGACGGTTCCCCGTATGGTTGGCACAAACGCGTGACTGTCCACAGAGTACATCAAACTTTCCAGGCATTCCAGGTTTTTCTTCTTCCGGAGGAGGAGACTCATTCAGTGCGACATGTTGTAGTTGTTGATTGAGCGAGAAGCCAGGAGTGCTGTTGCATTCTTCAGGAGTCACACGAATAGGATCAATGTCCATTTCGCTTTCGACCTCCCCCAAGGGAACGCTGTCTAGAATATCGTCGTCGTCGGACAAGCAGGAAGTAGACCCGGTGTGGGCTGTAGAAAAGGAATTGTGGTGTTGTTTATCGTCCAAAGAGTGCAAAAGCATTTGCTCACACCACTCGCTATCGTCCATCTCCAAGGTGGGTTGCCCTGTCGTGATTGGATGTGGTAGTTCGAAACTTGCACTAGAGGAAATGTGATTGCAGTTGGAGTGTGGCACAGTGCCGTCGGATGAGGTTCGAGAACGGTGGATAGATTGTTGAGTCATCTGGATTTTGTGAGACGTATGAATCAGGCGAGTAATGTGATAGGCCTCAGGGCTCGGCTTGAGACAACATTTGGTAGGATTGCGAGGTCTACCTCGTGCTCTCCCAATCGTCCGGATGGACAGACCCATCACTCTGTGAATTTGACGGCTAAATTATTCTAACACTGTTTGCTTGTCTGATTCCCACGATTTGGTGCCCTGCCACGAATTAAACCGACAGTCTTGGCATCCCGTAGGACTTAATCCGGTACTGTCGGGCGCCATGTGGACAGATGCACGACAGAGGACAACCGGAATCATAGGTTGTGCGACGCTCGCTACATATCAATCAAAGAACTTCGGATAGGTGAAGGGCCATCATTTACACGATTGCATTATGATGAGAAACCAGATCGGCGCTTGTTTTTCATGTCGGTCGCTGCTTTGTGCTTATCGTAGACATTGCCCTCGGAAGTTGTTAGCCATGCTTGGGGAGCTCCGAATAGAGCCTTTCTCCTCGCCAAGTACCAGACTGTACAACAAATACGAGCAAGATCTCAAGGATGGGCGCCGCGGGTTTTGGAGGGAGGTCACAAAAAAGGCAAAGTAGTTGTGTGTTGTGGAGATCACAAAAGTTAGCCTTCCGGATGTGAGGCATCGTAGCGACGTTGGCCCATTAAGGTTTGACCAGGTCACCATGATCCATGCACCGGTAAAGACGCCCAAAGCTTAGTCTACAACGAGAAAGATTGTCGCCTAAAATAGGTTCCGACTACAATACTACCTTCCTTTACACATACATTTTGGTTGCAAAAAGGCGGACGGAATGAGCCCTCAAGGATAATGCGAAAAAGACATTGTAGGTTGTAGAATACCAACCTTGTGGGTAGTTTGATTGCACTGAAGTTCTTGGTTGGTTACTACTTTAGTTCAAAGTGTTTTATTATCTTGCTGTCGTATGCAGCAACCTTCGGATGCCCAATCTTCTTGCAGCTGGAAAGAATCTCATTCTTGGGGGACTCAAGGGAATATTCGAGTCGCGTCACGTTCATTCCCAGATTCATTCGTATGGAAAACGCCATGAATCTTCACATTGCCCGCAGGTTGCAGAATAGGAGGGTTTGGAGTTCGTGTTTATGTGGCGAGGCCCTTCTGGAAGATCTCCCACGCGAACTCTCTTTGTCTCTTCCCCCACGCATCTACCCACCGCCGCCAACAACACGAAACGTTGAAGTCGTCTAGCAAGCTACCGTAGCAGATCCCCCTGTCCCGACACCTCCAAAAAATACAAACATGGGCAACCAACATAGTGGGGAAAAGCAACGACTTCATGGCAATCTCATTTCGAACCGCGAACGCACTGTCGAGGATGCATACCGTATCTCGGATCATTCTCTCGGAGCGGGCACCTCCACCCAGATCGTCGCTGCCACCATGAAAAAGTATCACAAAACAGAACGTAGCAGTGGGGTGGCCATTAAACTATACGATGGAAAAGCACAAGTACACCCCGATCTGAAAAAAGAAGCTATGATCCTCGGTCAAATGGATCATCCCAACATTATCCGTCTCTACGAAGTGGCGCGTCAGGGTCCCAGAATTTCGCTGGTACTGGAGTTGTGCACTGGAGGACCTCTCCTCGATCGTAAACCTTTCAAGGATGCACAGGCCTCTTCGATTATGCGTCAGCTCCTCTCTGCAGTTTCCTATATGCACTCCAAGAACATTGTTCACAGAGATATCGACTGCTCCAATATCATGTATCGGACGGAGGCAGAGGACGCAGATATCAAGCTTATTGATTTCGGGAGTGCCACCGAATTGGAAATGGTTCCCAATCATCCTGGAGCTTTCAAGTTTTTGAAGGAAAAGACAGGATCCCTACATGTTATGGCTCCCGAGGTCATCAAGCAAAGATACGGTCCCAAGGCTGATGTATGGTCGTGTGGAATTGTGGCCTACACGCTCATTAACAATGGAAAACACCCCTTCTTGGGAAGTTCTGTGTAAGTGTTTCAACAAAGAAGACACTTTTCCGAAATATTGGTCATTTTTGTCGTCACTGACACTTTTTGTATTGTTTTTACCAGTGAGGAAATGGAAAGAAAGATCCTTCAGGGGTCCATCGATTATCGGGGATGGAAAGGAACGGATAAGGCCAAGGATTTTGTGCAGGACACAGCCATGGTCAATGCGGGATTCCGATTGACAGCAGCTGTCGCGTTGAAACACCCTTGGGTCGAGAAAACAGTTGCCAGTTGGAAGCTTCCCAATGAGCTTGTTATTAGTTTCGACTTGTTCCGAGTGGCTCCCCCACTCAAACGAATTGCACTCAATTGTTTGGCAACCAAGGCACCACCTACCCGATACCGAGGTTTGTTCACTGCGTTGGATACGACAGAATCTGGAACTCTTACAAAAGCTGAGTTCATGGAGGGCTTCAAGCACTCTGGAAACAATCAAGAAGAATTGGATGATCTATTCGAGAAGTTGGATGTCAACATGAATGGAGAAATCATGTACACAGAGTTTATGGCTGCAACTCTCGAAGCTGATGGAGAATTGGAGGAAGCACAGCTCGAAGAAGCATTTGATATGATTTCCAAAAAGTCCAAGTCCATCACAAAGAAGCACATTCTTAAGCTTGTCGGGGAAGAACAAAAGAATATTCTAAAGAAAAGTGGGGCATCCGGCCAAGAGAAAAAGACAAAACAAAACAGGCTGAAAGAGGCCATTGATGAGATTTTTTCTACCAAAGACAAGTATTCCTACGAAGACTTTGCACAACTGTTTGAGCACGGATTTGACGCCAACCGAAGTATGGATCCAATTACAGAAACTAGTCTTAATGAGGAGCAGCTTAGTGCACTGAAGGATGATGATCTCAAGAAGCACATGGCGACAATCAGTGAAGATGATGACTAAAGAGACGGTGAAGGTGCCGATCTAATGCTTTGGGCTGACAGGTTGTTGCTCTTCCACTATCACTACTCAAACCTAGATGAGTAACTGTGTTATATTACCAATACATAAGCCTCGGCTACTAAGATTAATGAAGGTAACTACTAATTGCAATGTTGTGATTTCTCAGCCAATACTTCTTCAAGTAGATGGTTTGCCAGAGGGAATAGCTTGCCAGTCAATGCACGGTCAAGCAGAACCCAACAATTCAAGGCAGCGACATGGAGGGACTCATGTACACGTCACATCCAAAATGAAAAAACTACTTCTACACGTAGGGAAGAATTGAGCGTAAACCAAGTATTGTATGTGAAATTATTTTGGGTCCTTGCCATCTTCCGACGAAAGCAGGGGAAGGCCATCAGGGGTCTTCTTAATGGGATTGGAGAAGAAGTACACAGACGCGAGAATCATGGAAGCACCGACTGTGAATTGACCTCCAATGGGTGTTCCAAAGAGAATCGTCGAGACGGCAGTAGCAAAGCAAACACTGACTCCAGTGGCCAACCCCTTGAGAACATTGTCAGCGTACTTGATGACGGCAGCAACCAACAAACCACCACCGGCTTGCAGCAATACCAAAAGCCAAACCCATCCAGTGAAGCCATGGAAATAAGGCTTGGTGGCAGCACCCCCAGTAGCCGACAAGGACGCATACCATCCTTGGAAAAGGGCAGTCCAGATGGTGAAAAATGCCAATTGGATGTTTCGCATCCACACACTGACAGGTTTGGCCTTTTCAGAGGCTGGAGTTCCAGCTCCCTTGACAACCTTCTCGAAGTAAACCCCAGCCAAGGCACTACTGAGGCAAGCAATCGTCACGGCCATGAGACCCAAGGCCAAGGACTGTTCTCCAGAGACAGATTCGCTCTTGGATCCCTTTTCTCCGAGAACAACAATGGAGACACCAAGACTCAAAACAACCAAGCAAATCCATTGTTGAGGAGAGTACTTGCGGTTCAGCATGAGAACCGAGACAATGGCAGTAGTCACCAACTTGGCTTGATACGTGACTTGAAAGAGGGGGGCCGTCAAGTTGGAAAGGGCAACATAAAGTAGAGAATTCTGAAGGAGGTAAAGGAGAGCGGGGACAGCAATCTTGAGGGCGTCGTAGGGCTTGTCAATGATGTTGGATTGGATAGATTCGACCAGCTTGCCTTTGGTGGTTACATATTCAAAGATGCAACTGAGTACCAGCTTTCCGACCTCGGTAACCAAAATCAAATGGTTGACAAGATACAAATCTTCTTCCTTGACACTGGATCTTGTGTAACGTCCAACCAACACTGTGGAGGAGTTTTGGAGGACCATGGCGGCCAAGAGCATGAGCTTGAAGGAGTTGGCAGACGTGGACATGATGATGTTGCTATTGTTGTGGATGGATGTCGCGGAAAAGAGTTGTTTGGCTACAAAGTCGTCGGTGGATGACTTGGTACAGTTGTTTGCTATACAGAGTGATAGCACAAAGGACGTCGGTGATTTCAGTGTGCCGACAGTTGCTTGGAAGAATCAAGCAATGATGAGTGATGACGATTGCACCCAATATTTGGTTGTGTGCAAATGCTAGCTAGGGGCCCTTCCTAAAGGACAGTCGTTCCTCCAAGTAGTGAATCTTCGCGTTCAAATGACTCTTCGCGGGGCGCGAAGCGAAGACTTTTATAGTCCCCGGCACGATGCCTGGAAAGACATAGCCAAAAACTAATTCAGTCCTTCAGAGGGAGTTGATGAGATGATTGATGATCAATAGTTTACCAAATAGCGGCACTTGTCTGCAATAACACCCAAGATACCCAAACTATCTATCAGTAAAGAATTAAAAAACAGGCAGTGCTTGTACATGACTTTGCCTGAGGGCGTCGGTGCCTACACTCTTTGCACCAAGGGACAATTTCCCCAAACCTGAGTCTTGTGCTCAGACCTATCTAATTTCGCAACACGAACCTACCTAGTAACTAGTAATTCAGAAAGAAGGCAATATGCAGAGACCACCATCTACCTAGGTATTAGTTTCTAGTTCCTATGGATTACCGTACCTAACTTAGAGAGCTTGTGTAAAGTAGGGTTATAATGCGAAACGAAACGTCCATCAAACCAACGTAACGTTAGGCTGTGAGCGTGGCGCGGGTGCTGCTACTACAGTAGTAGTTGCTTAGTAGCTCATGTGCTCCTTTACACTGGCAGGGTCCACACTTCCGTCCTTGAATCGGTCAGCAGCAACCTTGGGAGGGACAGGGGTTCCCATCAGAGAAGTCTTACCCAAAGGTCCCTCGCAACTGACTTGTCCATTCATAGGAAGAGATCCCCACTTTCCAACAGGAGGAAGCTCGTCCTTCTTCATCAACTCCAAAAGCTCAGTCATGGTTTTCTTGCTCAAGCACTCATAGTAATCATCGTTGATTTGGACCATAGGGGCGTTGGCGCAGGCTCCAAGACACTCGACCTCCAACAAAGTGAACTTGCCATCCTTGGTGGTTTGTCCGTTCTTGATTCCCAAGTTTTCCTCAATTGTTTGCATGATCTCCTCACTTCCGCAGATCATGCAAGGGGTGGTTCCGCAAACTTGCAAGAAGTACTTGCCTACAGGAGTACGGTTGAACATGGTGTAGAAACTAGCCACCTCGTAGACACGGACGGGGGCAACGTGGCAGATTTGGGCCACCTTGTCCATGGCAGCCAAAGGCAACCATCCACCGTTCTGTCGTTGGGCCAAGTCCAACAAGGGGATCATAGCCGCTTGTCGGTAGTTGTCTGGGTATTTCGACAAGATGCGGTTGGCCCGCTCGTAGTTCTCCTCTGTAAAGTCGAAATACGTCGTTTCATTGTTGTCAGGGGCATCCAAGTGCTAGAGATGCAGACAATACATGTACAAGAGAACAGTCACGAAAACATGAGATACAAGAACCATCACGACAGGTACGGTAACCACAACAGATACACTCCAATGGGCACATGACGGAGGGACAGACGTCGCAATCTTCCATGTGCACAAGCCCATGGTACTGCCGTACAAGTACTTACGAAAGACTTGGCGTGTGCCATCGATCGGACAGCTTGATGCTGGAAACGCTTGGTAGCAGCAGCAACTGCTCGGGAAGCTTGTGACGACAACATCTTGCAGAGATACCTAGCTAGCTTTTGCTTGTTGGACAAGGACAACCGAGTGTCTCCTCCTGCGGCCGGCTGGGGGAAGATCGCGAAGTTCAACTCGCAGCACCGAGACCGGAGCACCCAACCGACTCCTCCGACCCAACGTTCGCCTCGGGGAATCTTTGGCGTCATCATGGCGTCAGCGCGGGTGCCTGGCTATTCGCTAGCCGTCAATTCTCCCGCAGCCTTTGTGATGGGCTCGCCAGCCCAGGAAGTTTCACCGTGTCCTCCTGGCCATCCAAGAGCTTCCTGCTCGTCACATTTCTTGGATATTCCTCCCAGACAGGTTTCATTGCCGCCTAGGCCTATCGCTCCATCAATTTTCAGAACCCATTTCAGCCTCCCTTCGGAACCGTTCTCTGACACAAACACGGATAACCCGCCACATCAAGCACATAAACTCTGCAACAACAACACCAGAACACCATGGCTGACATGAACGAACAACTCCAAAACGAAGACAGACACTTGCCTCAACGGCAAGTCAGCTCCAGTGACGAGTCCTTTGGAGATTCATCTTTCAACTCCAGGAACTCTCACCCAACCTACAAAGTTGAAAATGATATTCACGCTGTTGTCTGGAGGGAAGACTGGTCACATGTACGTTGCGCTAACAGCACCTTTGTTTGAGTGTCAAGGAGTGAATACCTCCATCCGAACCAATTATTTCTCACCCCGACCAATCATTTGACTGGCTACGCGCGTCCACCACCCAACAGGAGACACTCTCGATTATTGTCGTCGGTGCCAGTGGAGACCTTGCCAAGAAAAAGACTTACCCCAGTTTGTTGAGCTTGTACACCAGCGGTTTGTTGCCCCGTGATGTTGTCATTTGGGGGTACGCCCGCAGTGTCAAGACGCACCAAGAGTTCCGCGATCACCTCTTTGCCCATTTGGCCCACAAGTGTCACTCCCAAGCGCTCGTCCTGGAATTCTTGAGCAAGTGTTTCTACCACTCTGGAAAGTCCTATGGTGACGAGCAAGCCTACGGAGAACTCATCAACAAGCATATTGGTTCCTTTGAGGCTGCTGGAGAGAGCAAAGTTGGAAACCGCTTGTACTACCTTGCTGTCCCTCCCAACGTCTTCCGCGAGTGTTGGTGGGCCATCAAGCAAGTCGGTATGGCTCCCGTTGGATGGACTCGTGTCATCACTGAGAAGCCCTTTGGACGCGACTTGGAATCATGCAACGAACTATTGACAACGTCTGCGGAATACTTCGAGGAACACCATTTGTACCGAGTAAGTGATGTTGATGTTTGATTGGGTTGAATCTTTGGAATTCTTGAGATATCTATGGAAAGTACGTTTGTACATTTGGACCAAAGATGATTTCCCTAATGAAGTATTATTGTTGTTGTTGTTGTTGTTGTTGTTGTTGTTGTTGTACAGATTGACCACTACCTCGGAAAGGAAATTGTCCAAAACATGTTCCAGTTCCGCTTCGCCAACAGCATGTGGGAGTGGGTCTGGCACCGTCATGCCATTGAGAATGTCACTTTCACTTTCAAGGAACCCTTTGGAACGGAAGGACGTGGAGGATATTTTGATAACTATGGAATCATTCGGGATATTATTCAGAACCACTTGCTCCAAGTGTTGGCTGTCTTTGCCATGGAGCCTCCTGCTGGTGACGACGGTGATTCGCAACGGGATGCCAAGACGGAAGTTTTGAAGAATATGGACATTATCTCCATGGATGATGTTTTGTTGGGACAATATGAGGGATACGCGGATGATCCTTCCATTAAGAACAAGGACACAAATTGCCCAACCTACGCTGCCTTGCGGTGTTGGATCAACACCCCAAGATGGGAGGGTGTTCCTTTCTTGATGCAAGCTGGAAAGGCCATGGATGAAGGTCTTGTGGAGGTTCGGGTGCGATTCAAGGCCCCCAAGACTTTGGGATCGCTGGGAAATGTGTCCGCCGATGATGTCGCGCCAAACGAATTGGTTATGCGACTACAACCCAACCCTAGCATTGAATTGCACGGAAACATCAAAACTCCTGGATTGGAGAGACAACCCATGGCCGGTGTCATGGCTCTAGATTACAACGAGGATATCCCCAACCTTTCGAATCCAGATGCATACACGCGTCTTTTGTTGGATGTCCTTCGTGGAAATCAAGGTTCGTTTGTACGTGATGACGAACTGCAACGTTCTTGGGAAATCTTCACTCCCATCCTCCATGCCATTGAAAAGGAAAACATTCGACCTGAAACCTACAAGTTTGGATCAACAGGACCCGATGGTCTTGACGAATGGATGGAAAAAATGGGGAAGTTCAATGGGAAGGATCCTTTGCAGTCACCGCCCCATTCCAACCTGTAAAAATATTAATTGGAGGCAGGACTAATCCGTAAAATATTGGGGATTCGGAACCGGAACCTGTTGGGTTCCTCGGATACACTGGAGTAAACTTGCATGTGGCAACAACAAAAATCTGTGATCAAGTTGATCTATGAATAAAAACAAAAAGTTTGTATTGTTTCTGAACGTAAACGCCGTAGTTGGTTATTCTTGGCAACAGTATCACCTGAGAATGGTCATTCTACTGTCCGTAGGAGGTATCATTGATCTATAGGATTCCTTTGGGCTTGCCTATGCTTTCTACCTTCATTCGAACAGAAGACTTGACTGATTTTACTTTAATTGGGTCATTTATCTGGGCAATTTGTGACTTGCCTGGCATACCAAAAGCATGGCTTAACGCCTTTCGTGTTTTGTTGTTCTTTCCCCTGTAGGGTGTGGTGTGGAAACACATAACATGATGCACAGACTTTCTCAAAAATCAGGGATTAGTGACATCTCCATCGTTTTGGGCTTACATATGGTTCTGGATGTTGAATTTCCCCCGTTTGTGATGCCACCTTGATCGTGCAGAAGCAACAGAGGGCTTGGGAGTGGAGTTGTCGCTTTCGTACAACAAGAAACCAGAGAGATTGCTCAATATCGTTTCTATCCTGGATCAGATATTAAATCTGTCTTCTTGCACCCCGAGTGATACAACAATTTCCAGTTCGAGAGAGTTTCCTGTTGTTGTTGTTATTGTTGTGTACATCCTGCCAACAAGCATTCTACATTCAAAATGGTTCGGCGCGTAGGTGGAACTATTTTTCAAAGCGTTCCTGCGACCGCGACAGCTGTCCGTGAGGGAACAGTAGCACCTTTGCCAAATGACAATTGTTCAAATACCAAAACACCAGTAAAGAAGCCCGCAGTACCAATCTCGAATGACAAACCACTAAAGCCTCTGAAAGACTCAAAGCCTCAGACAAAACTCCCTGTTGCTGCACCCCGACAGAGCTTCAAGGAAATGATAGAAAACCTTCCCAACACCATCAAGAAAACCCCTGTTCTGCCTCCACCTTCTGCCACTCCTTCCAAAACCCCGGACAAGCCATCGCTACCAAAGCCCCTTCCTGGTGAAACTACGTCCATGGTATTAGGTGCCAAACCGTCTGAGATTCGGGCCGCTGCCAAGTTGTTGAATAAGAAAATGAAAAAGGAGCAAGTGCACAAGGACAAAATTCGCAAACGGGAGGCTGAGGCCACCATGCGTATCAGGAAAATCAGAGCAGAAATTGAGTCGATTAAAGAGCGAGAGCGTGCCCAAAATGAAGAAGCCCTTGCACAAGTACAAATGGAACGAGAAGGTACCCCTGTCAAGGAACCTTCCACACCAAAGCACGAGCCAGTCAAGATCACCCGAGCTCCACAAATTCCACCTCCTCCTGGTACGCCACGAACGCCACAAGGTGACATTGTGTTCGACTTTGAAGACGAGCCGGAGATTACCCCTACGGCTGACCGCCTGACACCCCTGCGACCGACAAGGAAACGTCCCAAGGCCGTGGTGGAACAAGTAAAGGGCGCAAAGGCGTTGGCACTTGAAGAGCTAAAAGTGGAGCGACAAACATCTTTTGAAAGTCAGCGACAGTCTTCAATGGAGGGTCTACAAATGGACAAGCAGGTCGCCTCAAGGAACTTCAGCAACTCAGCCATGAGAGAAATGAACGAATCTATTTCCCTGATCAACATGCCCATGGACGAATTGGCTCACTTCCGAGAGTTGAAGAATAATGTCAGTGATCACAAATCAATTTCCACAGCTTCCTCGTCTCGTGAAGGTTCTCGTCATCGAGAATATCGACGAGATGTCGGTGGACGACAAATGATGCGTCGGGCTCCCAATCGTCGAATGTTGGATAGAAAGCCCTCGAATCATGTCCCTGAAATGCGTCGTCGTGCCAATCAAAGGGATTTGCTATTCGTCGAGGGTGATGTGGACAACAACGATTCGGACCTTGAAGATTCTAAATCTTTTATTGATGACGATGAAGACGTGGATGACCTTGAAATTGAAATCAAACTGCCGCCGCCTTCTGCACCACCTGCTCAACCACCATCCCCTATCATAGATTCGACTGCCCCTCCAAAGCCCAGCGATATCCTAAAACGCAATGCACAACAAGAGAAAGAAAAAGGAGGTGCCACCATTCCCAAGACGACCAAGAAAATCGAAACCCCCGATGTTGCTCCCACAGAAAGTGTTTCTAAACGAGCGAAAGATCTTGCAAGACGAGAAGAAGAAAGAATACAGAAAATAGCCCAGAAAGAAGAGTTAGAACAAGCAAAAGAGAACTTCAATGCTGGACATGATCTGTGTTGGAAATACAATGACTCTGCCAATGCATTGGTTGAATATCGCAAAGCTCTCTACATCCGGGAATCCATCTTGGGGAAGTACCACGAAGAGACTGGGCGGTCATACTTTTGGATTGGCAAATCACTGACAAAACTACAGGAATACGAAGAGGCATTGATGGCTTTTTCCCGATCGATGCGGATTTTTGCCCGTGTGTTGAAACAAAATGACAAGTACAATATTTGGGCAGCAACGGCAGTTGAGAGCGTGTTTCGACAAATGGACATTACTTTCATCGACTTCCCTGCCTATAAGGAGAGTCTCCAAAACAGCATTCGTCATGAACAGGAAGGTGATCAATTCCGAAAGCAGGGCAAAGTGGCCGATGCCATTCACTCCTACCGTGAGGCTATTGACCACTTGGAGGAGTACCATCCTGATTCCGCCGACTTGTACTGTAAGATTGCGATTTTGATGCGACAGCAAGGTGAATTTGAACGCGCTCTAGAGGAGTACCAATATGCGTCTGAAATTTATGAACAGTCGTTGGGTGCAGAACACCCCGACACAGTGAAGACGTTGAACCAGCTTATCGAGAAGAAAAAGCTAAATCAGAAGTCAATGGCTCTTATGGAGAAGCTCAAATTCCGGACGAGTGAACACTAGGTGGCTGGGGCCCCAGGGTAATAGTTGCTACTTGTGGTCATATAACGACAATGTAGGAAATGTGGTATTGTTTACCAAAAGTATGTAGTATCATCTCTACCCTTCCAAAGTAATCTCTATTGACCAATTCTATACATCGAATTTACAATACTAGCCGTGATGAACTCTATCGGGTTGGTGCGGGGTGGGGTGGATGCCTTATACCAGGGTTCGTAGTACAACGGAGCCATTGGCGTTGCTGGGCTGAAGCACACTAGCAGAACACCTTGTTTTAATGACTTTCGCTTCTTTTGGTTTTGAAGTCGACGACTTGGATTCCCTCTTTCGCTGCCGACGGTCGAGAAGCTTCATCCATTCCACTTCACGAGCATCCTTTAGCGCCACCAGATATGCTTGTATGCGACAAATCTCAGTGATATCAAAGTATGCGTCAGCTAGGGCTTCTGCATCCATGGCTCCTTGTTGAGTCTGAGTTTGTTGCCGCGAAAACACAAGAGTCCATGCTTCGAGTCGGTGCTTCCGCTTGCGCATGGCACCAGCTGGAGTCTTACTTTCCAAACCCCGCGAGTCTATCATTTCATCGGTAATATTCATTCTAACCGCTCCGGGGAGTTGGTTGTTGATATCATCCACTGGTGATTCCAATGCCTCATTGCGAGAGTCTTGCTTCATCTGTCGAATTTCCTTCTTGGAATACCACGAGTTCGCTGCTTCCTCTTCCGAATAGTCTTTGGAATGAGGCACAGGATGAATAATGATTTGTGGGTCAAACCGAATAGGGTTTCTCTTGAGGAAGTGTTTGACGTCAGGACAAGGGTTCTCTTCCTGTTCAGAGGTTCGGCTTCCCGAAGACGACGATGTGCCGGATGTTCGATGCAACGGGTATGGCATAGCTGGAACCTTTTGAGACGAGTAGTAGGGAATCGAATGCTCCAAAAAGGAAGGTGACGCGCAACACTTGAATAGTTTCATTGTCAATTGTTTTACAAAAGAAAGAAAGTAAATAGAAGTGTGTATCAACAAACGAGAACAAGAGGTGATGGGAGTGGCACACCTTGGACGATAATATGTGGAGAAAGTTTTGTGAGTGCATTCTCATCAACATGCCAGCAGGCTCGGAGAATTTCTTACTCGGAGGTAGCCTCCGAGCCTGCCATGCTTTCCCATAATTCCCATGTGGCTTGTCGCTAGTTGACGTGGCATGATACTAACGTTACTACCACGGAGGGCCAGTGATTTTCACGAGTGAAAGACGCGTGGCAACACGATTGGATTACCAATCTTGTCGATCGCTAATTCTTCATGCCCAAAATTCCACGAACCAAATCTTTCCCACCGACTCAATGGACTCCGCACAAGTGGCCGGCGGCCGCTGCGTGCTTTGGATGTGACAGCGACTACGACTGACTGCAATCCACTTCACAGACGTTTGTCTTTCCAGACAAGCTCATAAAGTACCCTTGTACAAACATGGTAGTGAACAATAAAGACACAGAGGAAGACGAAAAGTCACTGAAGCTTGCTGGGTCTGCCCTCGTTGGCAAGCGAGTTTGCACGGATTACGGCGAAGGCAATGTCGTCTCGTTTCGTGACCATGATCAAATTTACGAAGTTGAGTTGTGCAAGGAAGAGTGCTCACCGCATGGTTTTCTCTATACACCACGTGTGCCCACCCATATCCGGACTCAACGAGAAGAAATCGAAGAGCTCAACGAGGCTTATGAAGCGCTGGAGAAGATGAGGCGCCTCAACCTTGAGATGGAATGCCATCAACATGGTGTCACGCAGGTGGAATATGATTGTTGCACTGTATGTTTGTTGGCATCTGCTGAGGAAAAGAACAAGTTCCCTCGTCTTCAAAGATTTGTTGACAATACAAGATCTGTTATCGATGATGTTTCTTCCAGTCAAGCTGCTAGTGGAGTTTCCTCCAGAATTTCCTCCAAGTTTTCTCGAATGGGTTTGTTCGGGTCTGGGAATGACAGCACAACCTGCACTGCTGCCGCAGCAGCAGTCCAAGAAGAAGATTCAACTATTTTGCGCAAAGAAAGTGCGGCCTATTCTGAAACTGCAACCTCTGATTCCAATGTAAATGCCAGCGGCAGAAGATCGAATCCCAACTCCCCACCTAGCGCTGTAGCTTTGCCCGCGACAACGGCACCCACACCAGCAAGCTTTCCTCGACTTCGTCGTTTGGGTCTTTTCGCGCGCACAGCAAACACAATGACAAATGATACAACATCAAGTGAGGGGCCTTCCCAGACGGCGGAAGTCTCTACTGAGAGCGATGATCGATCAACGGAGGCACCAGACTGCAAGCCTGCGGCATCTTCCAACCGAATCGTGTTGCCGAGGATCCAAAAGATGCTCGACAACAGACAGCGTTCGAGTGCGACACCTTGCCTTATTTGCGGGAACCCTGTGTGTTCACAACATTCTTCTTCGAATTTCAGCAAGGAAGGTATCACACTATGCAAAAAGTGCGAATGTTTATTCGAGTTGGACTTCATCACGGAGTGCATTTCCTCCAAGGACCCGAAGGAACGCGCCCAACGCATTGAATATATGGTGGATTGTTACGACCGATGCCTACTCTTGCTTAAGTATAGCTCTCGTCATTTGGAACAGATTGCGACGAGTCTCGAGGAACAAAAGGCAACTGAAAACTCTGTTGGGTTGGGGAGTAGTACCGTGGGTGTTTTGAGTGGTGTGCTTGGCCTTGCGGCGGCTGCCACTATTTTGTCACCTGCAGGTGCCCCCCTGTTGATGGCTTCCCTATTCTTTGGAGGTGGAGCTACCGCTATTCAGACTGGCACGGAGGCTTACAACTACCGCACCGAGCCAAGTCGTCTTGCAAATAGGACTATTGCTTTGTATGGTATGGCGTTGTCCATCCTTCGTGCCGCCAGTACGCTTCGAGATTCACTGTTACGGGTACAAGTTCCCACAGATGTATACCAAGCTGAACCTGATTCCATCAAAGATACAGTGCAACACTCTATCGAAAACAATCGCGCAAGTGTGAGGATGGCCTCCAACATGGGAAGGGCGGCAACGTTGGGAAGAGTAGCCGGGGCAGAAATTGGAGCAACCGCTTCTGCCACAAGGCTCGTTACTACTGAGGCAACTGTTGGAGCAAGAAGTGCTTCCTCGTTGACTCGGGCAAGCACTGCAGCAGCAAGGACAATTCGCTTTGCACGCTTTGCTGGGGGTGCCTTGAGCGCTGCCGTTGTTGTGCTGGAAGCCAACAGCATTCAAAACACTCTAAAGGATATCCGAGATGGGAACAAGTGCGACAAGGCTGAACAGCTTCGTGATATCGCAAAGATCATGGCGGAGGAAGACCTCCCTACGACTGGCGACCTCGATGAAGAATGTCAAGCGTACCTCGAGGTTTTGGCAACACTCCCCGTGCCTCTCCCAGAAGTGATGGCCGAGGAGGCAGTGGATGATGATGATGTCAGCCAATTTCCGCAGGCCCAGTGCGTCGCCGAAGCTGATACCAATGAAACCACCGCAACTTGTACACCACTTGTCGAACCAAGTGAAAGAGCTTCACCTTCAACGTCAGTGTTTAGTATGGGAAGTACAATTGTCGAATCTCTAACGCCTAGAATAAGGCGTCCCCTGGCTCCGACTGATGAGGTTGTGGCCGTTGTCGTAGAAGAGGACGACAGAGGCAGTTCTGCGTCGTACTTCGGTTTGCTCGTATAGAGCTAGTGGGTGAAGCAGAGACGAATCAACCACTTATCCCATGGATGAACAGTCGCAACTACTGTAACTTTGCGCTTTCGTTCTTTTTCGATTTTGTCAAGAATTACTAGTAGTAGGAAATAGAACGATCACTATTACGCTGGTGGTACCAACTATTACTGCTTAGTACTAGTAGCTAGCACTAGTATTCGCAATGAAACGCCTAGATGGAAACAAGCTTCATGCCGACAGTTGCGCAAACAATTGTTTGTAGGGCGGAGGCACTGACTCCAAAGATTCTCCAGAAAGGGTTTTCTTGGTAACAGTATCCCATGCGATAAAACAATCTGGCAACAATCCAGGTAAAGGTGCATGCAATTGCCAAGGAAGAATCAACGGCGCTTGCCGAAAGTACACTTGGCAGGAAGAGAGCCAGGGCTTCGATGTGATTTTGATGAATCCTGTTGTTTCGGACTAGCACGAGTGGCATCTCGTTAACAGCAGCTACCGCTGCAGGGTAGAGCGCGGCTCGATTGGAAGTACCTCGAGCGACGGCACCAATGACAAACTCAGAGAAGAACAGCCCAGAGATACTTGGTGCGAATTGCAACCAATGGATGAAGCCATCCATCCCATTCTTCCCAGGTCCTACGAGGGACATAGACTGAAAGGCAAGGGGTAATGCAATACCCATGACAAATCCTCCAATTGGGATAATGGGGCTTGGCAATGCACCACCCTTGTATTCTTTCATTTTTGATACCTCGTCCGTCATTGCAGTTGTTGCGCTTGCTAGCTCGCTAGTGTTGCGAATAAAAAAATATTGTGAGACGTCAAGGCAATCTTCTGATCTGCATCTGCAGTAGTTGGCGTTTCCTGGAGCTTCGTCCCAAAAGTTTTATTATGCCCTTAGATGACAGCCACGAACTCTCGTGAACTTCCAAATTGGACGAATCTTTCCAATGTTGTGATTGTGTAAACTCCTTGCGAACATGGATGAACACCACAGCGGGTAGGTCGACGTATGCCAATAGAAACAAAGAGTACTGCTGCTGTCGTCGTGCTTCTTGATGCGACCTGTTCAGCACATCATCATCATATTATGTGTTGATGAGCACTGGCACGTACTAACTTCGAACTGGTCTACTCTAGAGAAGTACCAAGTACTAGGTACTCTAGTAGTTAATAAAGTACTATCTAAACTTAATTGTGCTCCATTCTCTTCACTTTAGAATGGTAGTCATGTTCAACGCTAATGTATGTGTGGCGATTGGTAACCGAAATGGTGTTTCTGTAGCATGTATTGGACTTTACTTTACATTCTTCTCCCTCGGCGTTTGCTTCCTTTTGATTTGCTTGATGAAGCCTTGGTTCCCTTTCCCTTCCCCTTCGATTTCGAGCCTGTTGGGATGGATACAGATGTAACCTCGTCCAACGCAGAAACATCCACAACACATAGATCTTCCTCTTGTAGAGCGTCAGCGTATGCCATCCGGAGTGCTTCCTCTGACGGAAGGATACCATTGCCCACTCCAAGTGCACGGTTTCGTCCACTCAAGTCCAGGGTGAACTGAGAATCACTGGCACAAGAATTGCAAGTTCCAAGTACCTGTAGTAGAATGATAATATTTGCAAACTTCAAATTTCGAGCAGCCACTTCCTCGGCGGACAATCTGCGTCCGCCTTCGTAGTAGAGGACATCCACTGACTTCATGCTCTGAGAGTAGGGATTACTGTAACTTTCAACAAGATCATTGTATGCTGAAGCCAGAATTCCAGCAGCCTCAGTGACATCTTGGGAACCAGAGCAACCCTCTGTGACCCAGGTAATATCGAAGTAGGAAATATATTCAGAAGATCCCACCTCGTCTGTAGAATCTGGGTTTGATGTAGGGTATGTAATTTCATCCACTTCGTCCAACTTCAAAATATCAGAAACACAAGTGTCAAGACCTTGCACAACCTCTGCATAAGCCACGCGAAGTTCTTCCTCGCTTGGGAGACTCTCAACACTGGATCCTTTTCCTTTGCCCTTTCCTTTACCCTTGCCCGAGGAAGATTTGCTACTCTTGAGCCTTCGGAAACGGCCACTCAAGTCCAACGTGAATTGAGAGTCACTGGCACAGGAAGTACAAGTTCCAAGAACCTGCAAGAGGACAATGATGTTGGCGAAGCGCAAATCACGACCGTTCACCTCGGCTTCTGTTAACCTACGACCACCCTCATAGTAGGCAACTTCAACACTTGTCATCATCTTGGAGTCTGGGTTGGTGTAATCGTCAACAATGCCATTGTAGGCAGTTTTGATTGCGTTTGCTACGGTAGTGACATGCTGGGTACCACTGCAGTCCTCTGTGACCCACGTGAGATCAAAATAGGAAAGGAGAGTATTTGTTGTTGAACTGTCCCCAGGCGACGTTTCCGTTGTGGGGTACTCAAGTTCCTCGACCTCATCCAAGGCAGTTACGTCCTCAACGCATGTACCCAAATCGTCCACAACTTCGTTGTAAGCGGCCATAAGCTCATCTTCGGTGGGCAGAGTGGCCACACTGCCACCCTTTCCTTTTCCTTTCGATGACTTGCTACTCTTACTGCTCTTTGTACTCTTTGTACTCTTAGTGCTGCTAAGCTGTCGGAAACGCCCACTCAAGTCGAGTGTGAACTGACTGTCACTAGCACAAGAATTGCAAGTTCCAAGGACCTGGAGAAGAACAATAATGTTGGCGAATTTCAGATTTCGGGAGGTAATATCTTGCGCTGACAATCGGCGGCCTTCTTCGTAGTAGACAACTTCTACGCTTGTCATGGAAATATCATAGGGGTTGCTGTAACCATCCGAGACAAGACTGTTGTACGCCGTGACCAAACCGTTGGCAACCTTGTTAACATGGGCTGTTCCGGTACAGTCTTGGGTGGCCCAGGTCATATCGAAATAAGACATGAATGTGGTGGTAGTAGGATAGTCCACCGAGTCTACTTCATCGAGCGCAGAGACATCGGTCACACAAGTACCCAACGTAGCCACAACATCAACATAGGCTAGGCGTAGCTCTTCCTCGGTGGGAAGAGCACTGGTACCAACACCGAGGGCTCGGCCACTCAAATCAAGGGTGAATGTCGAGTCACTGGCACAAGAAGTACACCTTCCCAGCACAGAAAGAAGCACAATAATATTGGAAAACTTCAAGCCTCGGGCATTGACCTCCTCCTCTGTCAACCTCCTTGCACCATCGTAGTAGAGCACCTCCACACTTTCCATACTAATAGAAAAAGGATTGGTGTAGCCATACGAAACCAAGTTGTTGTAGGCGGTAGCAAGAGAGGTGGCCACTTGGGAGACATATTTGGTGCTGGTGCAGTCTTCGGTAACCCAAGTGATGTCAAAGTAGGATCGGAAGGTGTTCGAGGTGGAGCTGGAAGTGTCCCGGGTAGGGCTAGCAGTAGGCATTGTCACCTCATCAACCTCATCGAGGGAAGTAGCATCTGTCACTCCAATATCCAAACTTGCCAAATAATCAGCATATGCTGCAAGCAACTCCTCTTCGGTGGGCAGAGTCTCATCGGAAGAACCTTTGCCTTTGCCCTTTCCCTTGCTTTTTCCAGACTTGGAAGAGGAGGTGCTCTTGGAACTCTTGAGGTTGCGGAATCGCCCACTCAAGTCCAACGTAAATTGAGAATCACTAGCACAGGAATTGCAAGTACCGAGTACCTGCAGTAGGACAATGATATTGGCAAATCTCAAATTTCGGGTGTCCACTTCCTCCTTGCTCAGCCTTCGTCCTTCACTGTAATACAGAATCTCTACTTCTTTCATGCGCTTGCTGTATGGATTGGTGTAGTCGTCAACCAACTCATTGTAGCTTGTGGCAAGGGCTTCTGCAGCCATGGTATAATCATCCGTCGTCGCATCGTCTTGGGCCACCCATGTGATGTCGAAATAGGAGGTAAAGCTCCCAGAGCCACCACCCGTTCCTAGTTGCCGATAATGAGGAGGAGATCGAAGCTGAACATCGGCATTGCTACACTTTGCCAAAAGGCAAAGAAGGAGAGCTACTAAAAGCCGCGTCATGGTGTGAAAATAATCGTCTCCCACTGTTCACTCCAAGGGGGTGCCAAAACAAAGAGGGTTGGAGTCCCAGCAGGCTCTCAAGTAGTTGACAAAGTTGTGCGTGACAAATTCAGAAAGGCGGCAATATGGAGATTGGAAGCACATACCCCGAGTAAACCTTGTATGTGATGCAACCATGAATAGAGAGGCCCCGCGACCAATTGTCGGAGGTCTCGTAGTATAGATCGTCCGAGCGTTAAAATCTGGTTACGAAGTCCCTTCAATTTTTGTCTTTCAAATGATACTGAAACTCTAATTTTTCGTCGTTGAGATGGTATTTCGGCGCCGTCAAGTCCTCGTTGGACTATGTTTCCCTATTCAAAAGTCCAATCCAAAATTTTCGCTCAAGCCAACTAGGTATCCGATGGTTTGTGTGGCGGGATGTTGTGGGAGTCGGTGGATTCGTGGGGCGTGTCAACCAAGATGAAAGTTATCAAACAGGAACCAAGGGGGATAACTACTTGTTCTTGGCGTACTGAAGGTGATGGTACAGTCAAGTCCCTCGAACATTTCCCGCCTTGATCCTCCACGAAGGTTATAAAATCTACAGGTTAGTTCAGTTTCCACATACTATGTTGTGCATAATGACTACTTACTTTTTGTTCTTGAGAAAGAACACAGTAGTTCAGGTGCTTCAATGAATAGGTGTTGAATCTCGTGGTACGATACGACTGGTATAGTACACTCCGATACTGCTGTCCTCGCACAACCTTGAAGACCAATAGCATTATTGTCTAACATTGTTGCAGCTGCGGGTGCTGCAACATTGTAAAGGAACCAAACTTCTACCGCACCTACGGTGCCTGTTGAGAGAGCTCTCTGCTGGTAGATAGCACTACAACTTCGTACTCTAGTAGTACTAACGTATAATAGTGCAACATTGCAAGGAGCATCAACAGTCAACAGAGAAAAGATTTCATGAGTAGTTCTAACGTTTCTAGTAGTACAGTACGTCGATTCTCGAGGTAGACGAAAGTCCTCCTAACTGTTGTAACAGTTGTAATAGCAATGTTGTTGTGAAGAAGAATAGAAGAAGAAGGGACAGGTGAAGGACGAAGGACATTAGTAACGGGATTTGTCGAAGAGAGACGCAGTTGAGACGTCCCCCGCTTTAACCACTTTGGACCGGGACACGTGTTTTGGGTCACATTCCGTTTCACTTGCGTGAACCTCTTTCCAGCAACCATCACAAGTGAATTGAATCTTACATTTTCGACGACAATATTATTTGAAGGCAGAAATGAAGATTGTAACAGTATGGTTAGTGGCTTTTGTCAGCCAGTTTTTGTGGTGGCGAGGACAATGTGTGCGTTTCCCAGATCGGGATGCCAACGATGGCCGTCACCTAGACTTGGCATCTGGAACGTCGACGCTTGTCTCATACATCAATTGCCAATATGATATCCTTGACTCTGCCGATGCAAACACTCTCAATCTCACCAACATGGTCAATGCACTGGTCACTACGTACAACACATTGATGGAAGAACAGTATGATGATCCCTACTGTCGACAAATGAGCAATGTCACGTTGTTGGACACTGATTTCCGACGCCGTCATCTGGAGGGAGAAGGACGTCGCCTCTTCATACTTTGGGTTTCTTTGGAAGTTTTGGGAACTTGTATCGGTTGTTCGAGTGATATGACGTTTTCCCTTGACCTTTCAGGGCGACGTAGGCTGGTAGAATATCAAGAATCAGAGGCAGAGTCTGGGGTGGTTTCCCACAGCAGGATTCTAGCTGACAAAATTGTTGGCGTTCCAACAGAGCAGGTGATTCTCGAGGCATATTCTTCGTTTTGGGCAGAGATAGCCAGTCCAAATACAGCAATTCTTGATGTTCTGGAATTGGAAGAAGTGGAAGGACCTGTCCTCGCAACTTCTGCACCTACGAGTGCGACGAAGGCCTCCAAGAGTACTGCAACATCATTACGGACCAAGGGAGCGAAGGGAGCATCCCGAAGGCACTAAAATTATGAAACGTAGAGACTAACTCTAAAAAATAGTGGTGGTAACAATATTTTTATTTCACATCAACAATGGGTCCAACTAAAACAGTTCGTAAAAAAATAGTGTACAAATAAACACCACTATAGTAGATTTCAGTGTACCCACCCAAAGCTAACTCTAAAGAATTTAAGATTCCGAAAGCTTGTGTGCGGCCTCCTTCATTTCGGCACTGATCTCAACGGTGTCAGCACTCTTGACGAACTCAGGAAGTTGATCGAAGTTCAAGTAACGGTAAGTATCTTCAGCAGTCTCCTTGACTTGATCCATGTACTTCAAGTACTCCTCAGGAGTAGGCAACTTTCCTTCGATGGAGGCAACAGCGGCCAACTCAGCAGAGGCCAAGAAAACGTTGGCACCTTGTCCCAAACGGTTAGGGAAGTTTCTGGTACTGGTGGAGACGGTGGTGCATCCAGGGGCAACACGGGCTTGGTTACCCATGCACAAGGAGCATCCAGGCATCTCAGTTCGGGCTCCGGCAA
Source organism: Nitzschia putrida (assembly GCA_016586335.1). Lineage (NCBI taxonomy): Eukaryota > Bacillariophyta > Bacillariophyceae > Bacillariales > Bacillariaceae > Nitzschia > Nitzschia putrida. Next base: position 28,801 of record BLYE01000214.1, read on the forward strand.
CACCGAAAGTGCTGTAGTATCCCTCCTCAATCAATTGAGCTTCGTCCATCTTGGTAGGAGGAGCGACCCAAAGGCGGGTAGGAAGAGGTTGGCTCAAGTTGTTCTTAAGCAACTTTCCGGCGGCACGGAAGTGACCGATGTTGGTCATGCAGGATCCAATGAAGACTTCGTCAACAGGGGTTCCAGCGTATTCGCTCAACAAAGCAGAAGCATCGGGGTCGTTGGGGAGGGCCAAAACGGGCTCCTTGAGCTCGTTCAAGTCGATGTCAATGACAGCAGCGTACTCAGCCTCAGCATCGGCCTCCATGAGGTCAGGGGCAGCCAACCACTCCTCCATGCGGGCAATACGTCTCTCCAAAGTGCGGGCATCTCCGTATCCCTCGGAGATCATCCACTTCAACATAACAATGTTGGAGTTCAAGTACTCAATGATGGGCTCCTTGTTCAACTTGATGGTACATCCAGCAGCGGAACGCTCAGCAGAGGCATCAGACAACTCGAAAGCTTGCTCGCACTTCAAGTCAGGAAGACCCTCAATCTCCAAAATACGTCCGGAGAAGATGTTGATCTTTCCCTTCTTCTCGGTGGTGAGAAGTCCCATTTGGATAGCAGTGTAAGGAATAGCTTGGACAAGATCACGAAGGGTGATTCCGGGTTGCATCTCTCCAGAGAATCGGACCAAGACGGACTCAGGCATATCAAGGGGCATGATTCCGGTAGCGGCTCCGAAAGCAACAAGTCCAGATCCAGCAGGGAAGGAAATACCGATAGGGAAACGAGTGTGGGAGTCACCACCAGTTCCGACGGTGTCAGGAAGCAACATGCGGTTCAACCAAGAGTGGATGATACCGTCTCCAGGTCGGAGGGAAACTCCACCACGGTTGCGGATGAAGTCAGGCAAAGTGTGGTGAGTGACAACATCAACAGGCTTAGGGTAGGCGGCGGTGTGGCAGAAAGATTGCATGACCAAGTCAGCAGAGAATCCCAAGCAGGCCAAGGTCTTCAATTCATCACGAGTCATGGGTCCGGTGGTATCTTGGGATCCGACGGTGGTCATCTTGGGCTCGCAGTATTGTCCAGGGACAACACCCTCTCCCTCCTTCATACCGCAGGCCTTGGCAACCATCTTTTGGGCCAAAGTGAATCCCTTAGGCTTAGGGCCAGAAGGAGGAGCAGGCATGCGGAAGATGTCATCGACAGCCTCTCCTTGTCCCAAAGAAGCACGGGCCTTGGAGGTAAGTCCACGTCCGATGATAAGAGGAATACGTCCTCCAGCTCGGACCTCGTCAAGGATAACATTGGTCTTGAGCTCGAATTCAGTGAGGACAGATCCGTCCTTGGTGACCTTTCCTTCGTGAGGGTAGACGGTGATGACATCTCCAGTGTTCATGTCACCAACCTCCAACTCAATAGGCAAAGCACCAGAGTCCTCCATAGTGTTGAAGAAGATAGGAGCAATCTTTCCTCCCAAGCACAAACCTCCTCCGCGGATGTTAGGGACGTATGGGATGTCAGTTCCCATGTGCCACAAGACGGAGTTGGTGGCGGACTTTCGGGAAGAACCGGTTCCGACAACATCTCCGACGTAGGCGAGAGGGTGTCCGATCTTCTTGAGGTCCTCCAATTGTTGAAGGGGACCAATTTCTCCATCAACCTCAGGGAAGATTCCGTCACGGGCGTTCTTGAGCATGGCGACGGCGTGAAGAGGAATATCGGGTCGCGACCAGGCGTCTTGAGCAGGGGACAAATCATCAGTGTTGGTCTCTCCAGTGACCTTGAAGACGGTGGTGGTGATTTCACTGGCAACCTCAGGCTTGGTCAAGAACCACTCGGCGGCGGCCCAGGACTCCAAAACCTTTTGGGCAGCGGCAGAGCCCTCCTTGGCAGCGGCCTCGACATCATAGAAGGCGTCGAAGACGAGCAAAGTGTGAGAAAGTTGCTTTCCGGCCAAGTCGGCAATTTCTGCGTCACTGTCCTTGAGCAAATCAACCAAGGTGTTGACGTTGTATCCTCCTTGCATAGTTCCGAGGAGCTCTACAGCGTAAGCCCGGGAGATAGCAGGGTGAGACTCGGTTCCCATGGCAATGGCGGACAACCAGGTGGCCTTGACGTAGGCAGCCTCGTCGACACCAGGGGGGACACGGTGGACAAGGAGCTCCAACAAGCGAGCGTTTCCACTGTCAGCCTTCAATTCATCGATGACAGTGCTGCATTGGGCGGCATCAAGAGGCTTGGGGGCAACTCCGAAACCGTTGGCCATGGCGGCACGCTCAGCAACATGGGCATCGTAACTTTCCAAGAAAGCAGACATGCTGCGCTTGGCCATGTTGGCGGCCATGCCTCGCTTGGCAAGCGAAGCTTGACGAAGGGATTGCGTCAAACGGGACGACAACATCGTGCAAGGACTATAGAGGATAGTAAACTACGGTGATCCTTCCTCGCGGATTCGATATATGATCGAGATGGATACTTTTTTGCAATTGATCTCTGATGGATACTCTGCGACGCGTGGTCATGAGGTCTTCGCCTCGAGGCGAATTCTCAATTCTGATTGGTTCGGAACAACTTCGCAATCCGTGGTGCCCAACTTCGACGAGGGTCCGGAGTCTGTACGCCCCTTTCCCACCAATCGTATTCCCAAGGTGTGGCAGATCTATTTCTTCAACCTGGCTAAGAAATTCTGCGTGTGTCACCCATGACGTAATCATTTCGTCATGTTGGTATCTTCCTGAAAAATAGGGAAGTTGGGGAATGGGACGACGCACCTCTGCGCTCGGGTTTGGAAGTTGTATCGGCTTGAGCTTGCTTTGTTGCCTTGACCTGTCAAACGTCAATCGCCTCCCGTTCGCGCCAAAGTCTCAAGTCCGCATTCCTTTTTCCCTGTCTACTGAGAAGCTGCATCCCATTGCTCCACTACGATACCACGACGCCCATCTTGTTTCCGTCACACCCAACCAAGCTTCAACCCACAATCATGTCAGATCAAATGGCCAATGTCATCAGCCAGGTGGTGAGGAACGATATCGTCAACAAAGAACGAGAATACTTCAATGGACTCAAACAGAATCAGGCCAACCTAGAACTCGTCGCCCAGCGTCTTGCCCTTGGCGGGCAAGTCGAAGGCCTGCTGGAAGAAAACCATGGAAGGGATTTGCAAGAATACCGCCAAAAAGTCAAGGATCTGGCATTGCAGAATGTGTTGCATGAACGCCAAATCAAGGCATTCCTTGATGGAGTCAACCAAATGGTTCGCAAGGTCAACCACGAGTCCTCGGATGTAGACTACCCCAAGGCCATCAAGGAGAATATCATCAGTGCTCACGAAAACATTGAAAACAATGCCGTCAATCCAGAGCAAGAAGCGCAGTATCTTCGAGTTTGTTCCGAACTGGGGGAGACTGCTGCAAATGCCGCCGATGACGATGATGACATTGCGGTCCTGGCTTCGGAAGGCACGGGTCCCAACCTGAAGTGTCCCATTTCGGGAATACTCATGACGGACCCCTGGAAGAACAAGATTTGTGGCCATGTTTATGACAAGGAATCCATTCTTCATCATATCAAGAAGGATCGGGCAGCCAAGTGTCCCGTGGCTGGGTGTAATAATCGTGGTATTTCGCCATCCCAATTGGAGCAGGACATGGTGACAGCAAACTTGATCCGCCGACAAAAGATCCGACAGCAGCATCAGTCACAACATCATTCGGGACCTGTCATTGATATGGACGAGGATGCTGAATTCTAGAGTATTCAATTGGGACAAACAACGACTCTGGAATGTGTTCCACGTCTTCTTCGTATCCTTGTAGCAGTATAAAGTGGCTGGCTTGGCTACTGACTTGATTGTTCTAGCGTATATACCTGCTTCACCCGCTTGAACACAATACTAGTTTAACCAAGACCATATCTATTTACCATAGCAGATAGTAGCAGTATTCTAGTTAGTACCATGAAAGCGTAGAACACAGGAAAATGCTGTTCCACAACCAGTTACCACCGAATCGATGAAGAAGATTTGGTGTCCTCCACTCACCCACCTGGGAGAAATACCCCGCTGAGGGAATCGGAAGTCTGGCAGGGGCGTGGGAGGAGTTTGCGTTAATATAATTATTTGCTCAAAAATGTATTTCGTAAAAAAACGTTTTCTGCGTGAATGGCGGACAAGCCTTCAGCTGAGTGCCGATACGCATAACTGCGCTTGGCAAGCAAAAAGCCGAACGGTAGGGGGGCAAAACAGTAGATTCATAACAGTAGATTGAGACTGCATTTTCGCCATAACGTACTGTTATTTCGCCAGAACGTACTGTTATGATCTACTGTTATGCGAGCTTTCTGAAAGTGCTAAATATTCCGACATCAAATCGTGCTTCGATCACGACTAGGCCCATCGCTAAAAAGAGGGATCCAAGATTGGGTCAACATGCAACGCCATGATGCACGACAACAATCAACAATCAACAATCAACCTCCCCTGCGTCAGACGAGACTGAGGTTAGTGTTGGACGCAACAGACGCGGATTGCATGAGAGCAGGTGGTGGACCACTACCATCCTCTGTAGCAGATGTACCGAGACTTCATCGCGGCGTTGCGCAATGAGTTGGATCCCTCTTTTTAGCGATGGGCCGAGTCGTGATCGAAGCACGATTTGATGTCGGAATATTTAGCACTTCAGAAAGCTCGCATAACAGTAGATCGATTGAGACTGCATTTTCGCCAGAACGTACTGTTATTTCGCCAGAACGTACTGTTATGAATCTACTGTTTTGCCCCCCTACCGTTCGGCTTTTTGCTTGCCAAGCGCAGTTATGCGTATCGGCACTCAGCTGAAGGCTTGTCCACCATTCACGCAGAAAACGTTTTTTTACGAAATACATTTTTGAGCAAATAATTATATTAACGCAAACTCCTCCCACGCCCCAGGGCACAGAGTGGTGGACTGAACGGCACGGCGGACGTTGCCTCCCTCTTTCACGGTCGTGCCTGCGCCTACTACTATTGGTGGTTATTTGTAGTCTTGCAGAGTACTTGGCTCTTTCTCTGCTCGCTAAAAGCTAGGCAGAGAGATTATTTTCTTTCTGCCAGCAAAGGCTTTTTGATGGTTTGTGATGACTGATATTGCAATCAATTGGCATTTGGCATGGCGCATGATAGTGAAGCGTGAATGGACCATCCGGACAGCGCCGGGGAATGATTCTTCTTTTGTAGTTGGGTGCATATGCCGTAGAATAAGCTGCAACGAGTACTACCGGTACTAACGGCCGGTACGACGAGTTGTACTTTGTTGGTATTCTTCTGGACAAAAATAATGCCTACCTTGTTGAGGACGCAATTACTAGTACATCACATCCAGCCGCTCATTATTTCCGTTCACAACTACGCGTAGTGATTATCGTGACAACGATAGATTCGAGAAAATAATGGCGCTCTAGGTGTACCAGGTTCCTCAACCCTCCTCACCTATTAGACGCGCCTTCGCGACAGAGTTGGCGTGACCTCCAAATAATGAGGTCATGAATCCGGAATGAATCTGGACAAAAGATTTCCCACCTCCCTCCAAATCCATCGTTCCATCCACTTTCCAACAATAAGGATCACAAATTTCAATCCATTCCAGTCGCAATCACTATAGTTCTACTACAATGAAGCTTGGACTTTCTCTTTCCTTCTTGTTGCTTGCCTCCACATTGGAAAGTGTCGTTGGACACCGAGGGTTGAAGACTGCCAAGGCTGCCGCCAAGAAAGAGAGCGACAAGATGACTGAAGCCCCTGAGCAATCTTCTTTGAACATTGTTATCTCCAACGACGATGGATTCGAAACCGATCTTATCCAAAGTCTCTTTGAGGTTCTGACCGATGCTGGACACAACGTTGTCATGTCCGCCCCATATGGTGCTCGCAGTGGTACATCTGGTGCCATTGAAATCTTCCAACCTCTCATTGTCACCTCTGAAGATTCGCCTCTCGGTACCATCTCTGCTGGAGCCCCTGCTGTTGGTGAGACTGGATTGGCTGACAAACAATACTATGTTGATGGCGCCGTCACCTCTGCCATTCTTTATGGAGTGGATGTCTTGGCTCCCCGCTACTTCGGAGCTGCCCCTGATTTGGTTCTCATGGGTCCCAATGAAGGTCAAAACACTGGCTTCATTACCCCTCATTCTGGAACCGTCGGAGGTACTGTGACGGCCTTGAACAAGCAAATCCCGGCCATTGCATTGTCGGCTGATTCCTCTGAAACTCAAGGACACTTGGTTGGAGAAATCACATTGAACCTCATTGAGGCTTTGATTGAAGAAGATGCCTTGCAGCTACTTGGTGGCGCTGGAACCATTGGATTGAATGTAAACTTCCCCTTGTTGGATGAGGACACAACCGCCGACGATTACTCTTTCCACCTCTCCAACGTTGGAGGTGCTGCTCAAATTGGACTTCAGTTCTACGAAAAGTTGAGCGACTGTCCCTATGCTGCCTACTATGGTTTGGGTGAGGTTGATTACCCTGGCATGTGTCTTTCTGTTCCCTACTATGCTGAGGGCTCCGGGTATGCTGAAGACAGTGACCCTGACAGTGAGTACAACGTCATTACCAATGGAATGCGTGAAGTGGCTGTCAGCGTTATTGAGGGCACCTACCAAGCCGATTCCGATATTGTAAAGAAGGTCAGCAAGTCCTTGAAGAAGGTCCTTGCTTAAGCACCAGTTCCCCTCAACAGAATACTCCTTGTTGTTGCATCTAGTCCTCCTCGTCCTCAACAAGAAGAAGAACAACAACAACAACACGTGGTGGAGGAACTCCTGTGCAATCACAGTGTCTGTAACTAGCGAAATACCGTACTAGTTTACATTTTTGTCAAAAATGCTTGTGGAGCTCATTGACAGTGTGGGATAAACATACCAATTTACAGATACAGCTAGGTACTCGTAGTATCAATGTTTTCTTGCTCGCAGTGGGCTCTAGCTGGCAGTCCGTATACTATCAGTAGTAGGTACCACCGTACTACTCATATTATAGGCTCGGCTCGCACTACGGACGTCAACTGAACCACTTGCCACTTGTCACCTGCCCCCCTTCCTATTGTGGCGACAAGGAGTTCCGTAGTTGGAGTTACAACTACTGGCATGCTTTTCAGTTACCTTCTTCATACTGGTTGCAATATCAACCGATGCAAATGATGAGCAGCGGTGTGTGCATGATGATACAGCAGCCGGTGAGCTGCCCCTTGACCTACTTGGGAGGAGTCAGTTGAGAACTTGGCGATTGCTCTCCAACGCATGATCCACTTAGTGGGACTTTGAGCTTCGAGAAGTTTGGCACGAAAGCAACAATACCAAATCATTCTATCGAATTGTTGTTTTCTGTTTCTTTGAAACTGTGACAATGGTGGAAGCAAACAAAAAGATTGAGGGGGCTGAGGAACGCGAAGTCCTCTATAGTGAAGGTGCAACACCACTTTTTCTCGCCATTGAGAGTACCGAATGGACCGAGGCTAGAGACATTTGTGAGTCGGACCCAGAACAGATCAGAGTGTGGGTCAGGTCAATTGGGACCGAAAATACCACTTTTACTTGGTCAGTATGGCGACGTCTTCCAATTCACGAGGTATGTTAGCTCAAGGGTCATACCGTTTTGTGGGTGACTTGGTGGAATCTCACCATTGTATAAATCCAATGTAATTGTAAAGGCATGTCGGCGACAGGCTCCTGCGTGGCTCGTTACCACTTTGCTCTCAGTATTCCCTGAATCCGCCTATAAGACTACTCATTTTGGTGAGCTTCCTTTGCATTTGGCAATTGAATCCGGAGCATCTCCGGAGGTGGTGAATTTGATCATGGTGGCCAATTGGGAAGCCATTGATACCCCTGATGCGTCTGGAAGAATTCCGACTGAAATTTTGGAGAGGGATGAACTGTTGATGCTTGACGAACATCGGGTGGTGTATGAATCGCTTTCGCGTTGTCACGATGCCTACACGAGAATGCAAAAAACGGCTCAAGATGAGCAAGCTACTCTTCAAAGAAAGCACAAGGCCCAGACGACAAGTACGCACAAACAACATCAAGAGTCTCTCAAGATTGAGCGACAAAGACAAGAAGTTATCTTCAACAAAGTTTCTTCCCTTGAAGCTGAAATTAAGATGTTGAAGTCTGCAGAAACTGCGCATGATACATACAGTGAGGAATACAAAAGAGACGCAAAAATGTGGAAAGAAAAGTCCCAATCACTAGAGAAGACGGTTGAGCTTCTTACTCAGGAGCTCACGAATGAAAGGGACCAGGTGAAGAAGCTTGCTGACAAACTCAACCGGCGTGAAAATCTTCTCGCTCGTCGCAATGACTACATTAGAGCCTTGTCGAATGATCTCAAACAGATTTCGTTGGTCCACGATGAAGATTTGCTCGACTCGATGCGAGCTGCGGAAGATTCAATGAAAGAGATGGTAAATCGCCATCATGCCTTGCGACAACAAATTAATGGTCAAGCTAAGGGCATCAGGAAATTGCTAGTGACGCGAGGAATCGAGATACCCCGACAGCCTACCATGGAACAAGAGGAGAAGGTTGCTCACACAGATGACCATTTGGATACAAGTGGCGCCGCCAGCGCCTTGGCCGCCGCAGCAATGGCTGCTCTTCAGAAGCCTGCCGTCGATACCATTTAGATTGCAACCTTATTCCCATAATGGAATCCCTGAGTTAGTACGTGTACTTTCAATGGTTGGCCTAGTTTTGTTTAGACTTATTCGGTGGATCATGCAAAATATATCCTTAAATTACAATATTCAAACTAGACTCATTAGGATGGATGGAAACACAATATGACAACGGCTTCTGAAGCCATGCTTTAGGAGTCCCACAATCCTCAACTTTACTTGGTAGGTGTGGCCCGTGAACGACTCATTCGAGATCCGAACATCTTTCGCGATCCCTTGGATTCTGTCTCGTGGAGCTGTCGGGAGCTAGACTCGTCTGCGGCACTATCGAGGTTAGAAAGCCTGTCAGCCATTCTGTCGATGAGTGTGTATGGGTCCTTGGCCTTCTTCACACTAGCTTTCAGTTCTACACCAAGGTCCATGACACTCCCAAGCATGGTCTCGAGTTGAATAACCCTCTTATTCAAGGCATCAAGCTTTGCCTCGAAAATTGCGTTCTCTCCCGAATCAATCTTGATCTTATCTTGTTCGACCTTGAACTTCTCAAGAACGTGGATGATTGGGTCCATCTTGGGGTTTTCTAGGGCTCGGGCCTCCGCCAGGGGAGTGTATCCAAAGCCGTTCTTCACGTTGATACTCTCTGGGTAGGTAGTGAGCAAAACGTTGACAACGCTGGGGCTAGTGCCGTTTTGGCAAGCGTAGTGAATGGGAAGTTTGTCTTGGTCGTCCTTAATTTGAGAGGCACGAGGGTATACACGAAGCAAGGTTCTAATGATACGCTCAGAGGAAGACTTGCGGCATGCGTGGTGAAGAGGAAGGCGGCCTTGATCGTCCTTCGATTGAGCACCCTTGGGAGAAGCCTTCAACAATGCATCAATAACGCCTTCGGGGGCACCCTTCGAACAAGCGTGATGGATAGGAAGGCGGCCCTCGTCATCCTTGCTCATGGCACCCTTGGGGAAGCTGCCAATCAAAACATCAACAACGTCTTGAGACGCTCCCTTCAAGCACGCATAGTGCAAAGGAAGACGTCCCTCGTCGTCCTTGGATTGAGCGCCCTTGGCAAAAGTGTTAAGCAATTGACCAATAGTCTTCTCATTGGCTCCATAAAAGCAAGCGCAGTGAATTGGAAGCCATCCATCTTGATCCTTTGCCTTGGCACCTTGGGGGTAGGCGGTCAAAAGAGCCTCGACAACATCTTCGGGAGGTTGCAAGACGCAAGCCTTGTGGATAGGGAGAAAGCGAAGGTTTCCATTGAATCCCTTGGTGACAATCCAGGTTGAGGCCTCAGTAGGGTGGCTCTCAGCTCTGGCAATGGCAGCCCTCCAGTCCTTCTTGAGCAAAAGGCGGAAGAGAACAGTGCGGTGTTCATAGTCGACTTCATTGTCAGTTCCAAAAGTGTCGGTATTTCCACCGACAGTGATCTCACGAGGAGTGACACCATTTTCGCGTTGGAAGGTGCGGATAGCAGCAGCAACAGCTTCAGCATTTTGGGAGGAAGATGCCTCTACCAAGTGAAGAGGAGTGCGACCCTTGCGATCCTTCACAGCGTGAGAATCAGGGAAAGCCTGCAAAAGTGTGAGAACCACACCCTTGGAAGCTCCGTTGCGGCAGGCCAAATGGACAGGAAGCATGCCTTGGTCATCCTTCATTTGTGGTCCATCAGGGTATACCTCAAGCAAAGCCTCGATCAAAGCCAAGGGAGATCGGAAAATGCATGTGGCATGGATAGGGAGGAGTCGCCACCGGGTCTTTTCGGAGCCGCTTTCCTTTCGTGAAACCCAAGTCTTTGCCTCGAATGGACTAGAGTCCAAGCGAGCCATGGCTTGGTCCCATTGCTTGGCTTCAATTAGACGGTAAAGCTCGGTGGGGCCCTCGTCATAATCGACTTCGGGTTCATCGTGGTAGCGGGTTGTTGTGGCAGTGGAGCCAGTTGCACGAATTACACTGTAAGCATCACCGATACCAGAATGTTGGCGAATCAAGGTAGGAGGCTCCATTGTCGCCCGAGGCGTGGTGCAGAATAGAGTAGAAGCCATATTGACAGCTTGCTTTATTGTATGATTTTAATAACCAAGCTTTGGCAGAGGATGGGAACGGTAAATGAAGGAGTGTATTCTTGTGATTTGTTTTAGCGACGTTGCTTGGCGATCCCCGGGCGATCGGCTCGCCACTAATTAATGATTTATACAAACACTAATACAGCATATACTTATGTATTTCTCATTTTTGTAGTCGGGGGTGCCTCCAAGGGCTCACACAATCGCGCGCCCTTTTCAATCCGGGGTCTAACGAGTCGTCTATTATCAATGCTTGTTGATGATCATGATGTCAAAAATCAACTCATGCACTCTCGGTGCTAATCTCTAGAGAGAAAAGTGGAACAGGTACAATTCTATTTCAAAAGTATATTTCTCTTCCCGGGAAAACAGAGTTGCCAGTGTTTGCTCAATCCCAAAGTGCTACTTCTTATACAAAACCAGTAGTGCAAGGCTTGACGTAGAGCTTAAGAATTCCTTGCTGACGTCAAGAATGCATTGTGTATAATATCAGTAGCTGTCACAGCGAACTGGCCCGTGTCAACAAAGCACTGACTGACTTCTATTGCTGCATACTGCATGGTGGTGCTCCTTGATTGCGAACTTCAGCATTGCACCATCACTCTTGGAATCCACCCAACAGGCTCTATCATCCTCCCTTGTGGACCTGGGGTCCAGAAAATAAGTATAAAGCACCACTTTGTCAACCAATGGACAAAATCACCATGTACAATGTATCCCAACATGGGAGGAGGCATGTCCAGATTAGACAGGCCGACACACGCTGTGGCTCTCTGGGACGAGCACCTACCACCTGCAATGACAAATCTGTTGAATCTGCTGTAGAAACAAGTAAGAGAATCATCCCGCCCGTACCTGATTCGGCAAGCCTTCCTCCCAATGCTCTAGTGGAAATATCCGCTTCCGTGGAACGGCCACCGAGCCAAGGTTACCTACCGATGCCTGACTTATCTCTACTTGCACTTGAGCGGGGAGATCAAAACCTGTTTGACTTCGGCGATTTGTTTGATAGACAAGGGGCAAGAAATCCATCTTTGGGCACCACAGACGAGACAGAATCCTTCAGCTCAAATGATGATAGCCAGGCTGCCACGAACGACTATGCACTTCAGGACCGCGTTCCTCGTGATCCGGCGAAGAATGGTGTCACTGACATCCCGCTGGTGCAACAACAACTCCCCCCATTGTTCAACCAATTTCACATATACGATGGTGACAACAACACGAAGCCGATGAGGTATGATCAACAGGCAACGACTACAACTGATTTGCCGATTCGGCCCGTTCCCATCCGAGCTTTTCCTTTGCACCCAGCACCAGTGATGCCATTACAACAGTATGAAGAATCGGGTGACCAAGAAGACAGAATAACTTCTTCCAAGATCATCATTGAGTTTCCCTCGCGGAGTTCAGTTGAGTCTCTTAGTGAGCTTGGCCAAAATCGGGCAGCATGGTTTCACTCGCGTGCAAACATTGTTGAACGAAGCAAGTCACGAGAACACCGTTCCAGTGACTCGTCTGATGCACTCTCTCCAAAAGACAACTTGATTCGGGCCTTGGCTGTATCTCATGGGGATCCGAGCTCCGACAAGTTTCAAAAAGCCTTTGCTCCTCTTCAACAAATGTTTGCCACTAGAGATGTCTCGAAGTTTGTGAACTTTGCAGACTTTCGAGCCAATGCAGTGACAGGGACTTGGCTTCAGTTGTCTAGACCAACATATGATGGATGCTTGGGGGAGAGCGATAACGGAGACCCAATGTATTCGCTTGGCCGTCTATCATTTGATATGTTCGCACCCACCGATCTTATTGTCTCCGTTCAAGGAAGCTACAACGTTGTCGAACTCGTTCCCGAATCAGAACGGAGTCATGTGATGCAGACCATGCCCTCTACACTGCGCGAAGAAGTTCTCAAGGGAGATATTGAGATGCACACCTACCACCTTGTCACCATGTTGACTGTTGAGGCTTGCCCTCCGTCCTTTCCCCACTCTCCCAACAAGGATGTGCTACGGCCCATCCATGCTGTACTGACTACTTTCGGGTACACTATCCCCAACCCAAAAGTCCCCAATCGTTTGACCGTGTGGTTTACGGGAAGTCGATTAGAGCCAAGCAATCACCCCAATCATTTGCCGGATTGGAACCGATTGTTCACTCTGCACCCTCCTGAGCACACTCTTCCTGAAAAGCTGAAACTAATGGTGACATCTATGTTTTTTGGAGGCACGAAGTTGTCACCAATGGCACAAGATGGATCGATAGAGTTCTCGTTTATGAACCCTGAGGGTGGTCATGATCAGTACATCGATGAACTATATTGGGACAAAACTCTCCGGGTGCTACGGGGAAAAGGTGGAACTACGTATGTCCTGTCAAAGTCTGTCTCACATCCATAGACGACTGTGGGATGTGAGGTGCCGACGTGTATTCAATGTGTCCTTTTCATCCCACCAATGATCCCAATGCTATTGCTATATTACTTATTAGAATTCACATACCGCCATATTGCAATGATGTATTTACAATGGCAGGTTGTATCGCTTGTCTGGTGCCTCCTCTCGGACAGACTTTCCCTTGAAACTGGCTTTGTAGTTCAGGATGCCATGACCTCAACAATAGGACAACCTGCTCATGGTCAGAGACAGTGACAACTTCATGCTCGTATGAGTCATCAAATAGGAGGATTTTGCCTGGTTGCCTTGTGTACCATTATCGAGAGACTCGAATGTCACAACTTGGAGTGTCCGAATTTCTCCAAACTTCTTTGGACCGGCGCAACAACGAGCTCCAAATGACTAAACACTCGGGAGGAAATAGATTCCCACCCGCAAGATTCAGATGGTACATCACGATCCTTGAGTAAGTTTGTCAATGGAGCAAAGACCCGCATCATGGAGGGATAGACGCGCTTGTAAATTCATCCTTAAAAGACGAGTGCTGACGAATCAATTGGGGGCATCGTCGTAAAAGGCAGACAGGCAATGTGGCATCGTAGTAGATGACAAGCGTGGCATAGTTGCCAGTCATCACAGGATGAATGTTGAGGCAATGTGGACACGATGGTGGTAGCTGGCAACATGGTCCTTCCAAAAGTTTGTGACAGAGTCGCGATCTTAAAAATTGTCCTGAGTCGAGTGGGTCAAAGCGACTTCGACGACAGCCTCACAAACCATTCGTTCTTTCACAATAATGCAACGTTTCCTCTTCCCACTGCAACAGTGTCCAGCATCCTCTTTGGGAAAGATAAGACGAATTATGTCTCAGCCTGAATCGATTACGAAACTTTCCGTCGAAGAGTTCTGTGCTCAGTTGGCATCCAAGACCCCAACGCCTGGAGGAGGGGCCTCGGCGGCAGTAGGGGCTGCTGTTGGTTCTGCAACATCAGCCATGTCTGCAGCGTATACGCAACGAAAGAAAGATATTGAATCCGGGGCTGCAGAACACGCAACTTCCTTGACACAGTTGTTGGATACGACTCCTTTTGCGGATTTGGCACAAGCTGACGTCAATGCCTTCCAGGAACTTCAAGCCACCTGGAAGAAAGATTGCACCTTGTCCCCAGAAGAAATTCAAGACATTAAGGATCGAGCACTAAAGGTACCAGTTACTGTTCTAGAAGAGTGCCACAGTCGAGTGCTTGCTGTCCAAAAGTTTTTGCCCCATTGCAACCCAAATATCTTGTCGGACGCCTTGGCAGGAATCCATTTGTTGGGAGGAGCTGCTCGCGCTGCCTTCCAGACTATCAAGGTCAATGACATTCAGGAAGCTGAACTGCAAAAGTTCCGGGAACTGTTGAACGAGATCCAGCAGGTGGAGTCCGAGATCTTGTAATTCTTCGGAAGCAGAGTCTTCATCATGTCATATGCATAGGAAAATGGTGTTACAGATTAGACAATTGTCCAACTCTTGATGAAATCTAAATTGTAGACTAGCGAGACTTATGCACGTACAAACATGTGGCTCCTTGGGCCATCCTCGTTTACATGGAAGCAGTCGAGGAGCCACCACCTGCCACTAGTCGGTCTCCTTGGGCATTAACGTCATCCACGGGAGGTTCCAAAACTGGGTCAATGGTTCCTGTAGCGGCCACAACTGCCTCTGCACTCTGCTTGCCACCAATCGCCACTTTTTGATTCAAGTTTGGACAGTCCACAATTTTGGTAGTCTCCACCGTATATGAGTCTACCACCACGTTGGGGTCACTGGCCAACCGCGCCACGAAAGTATGACCAACAAAGCTCCCCTCGAACTTGGTGGCCGAATCCCAATCTTCCATATAGTTTTGTGTGGCAGGCTTGGTTCCCAAATGGAACCGGAATCGTTCCCCACAGGTGAATCCACTTTCGGGAATATCTTCAATTCCACTCGCCCAGTACACATGAAGTGGACAACCTGCTTGATTTCGGAAACTGACGTCGACCACATTGCATTTGCGAACTTCGGGAGTCTTGACACGAGAATACTCTTTGACACGTTCTGCGGTTTCGGGGTTGACAGGTTCCACATCCGGTTTGCTCAAATCGCACGTGATATCGTTGGGGTTTCCAATGGGCACAAATCCAACACGATGTTGCAGGACGATTTGACCAGGCGAACCATCCTCGCTTACTTCTCGAACATGGTATACGAATGATTCAAAGGCTGTAATGGGGAAAAGAGATTCGTCAGGGATACGTTCAATGTACATCCATCAATATTGCAGAGATGATTTCGCTTTCTAATTTCCGATTTATCCATTCATCCATCCATTCATCCATCCAACATCCACATGTACTTACTGGGAACGTTGAGCCATTCACCTGGTCGTACTCGAGCCTGTGGGTCATCAACAGCTTTCATGTCTGGATTGAAAGGACTCCATTCCACTCCGTCAATTACCCAACTCACGATGGTTTCTCTGGAGCCAGTGTTTTCCACGATCCAAGTAGTGTCAAAGCCTTTGACGGCGGAGGAACTCTCCAACGACTGGACATCCAAAGGGCAGACAGTCGTTTTCTGATTGGGGACCATTGAGGCTCCTACACCGGCCGCCCCCAAGCGATCGAAGATTTCCTTTCGCTCGTTGGCACCCTTGTTCAGTCGGACGGGACGAGTCTCGCAAACGGCTTTGTCGTGAAAATGGGCAAGTGGTGGGTAAGGGCAGGATGGGACAGGTCCACTTCCCAGAGGGATACCTTGATTTCCATTTCCAGCACCACTGGCAGCGAGAGCTCCTACGGCAGCCTTGGCAGCATTGGACGCCATGGTTGAGATGATACTGCAAGATAAATCTGAAAAGAAAGAGTTGTGATAGACACAAGAAGGCTTCTTGTCTGAGAAAGATGCTGAAGTGGAACAAATTGCCTGTCGCCGTCTCCTCCCCCCGACAACAACATCCACCCAACTTGCAATACTTATTGTGACCGACTAGATGCGACATCAGTACAAATCCTACGAGGATGACCACCAAAGGAGGTGCATGACTGTAGCTGGTTTGACTCATTGGAGTCACTGAAACCGTGGTATCTGAATTCTTCGGATCCGTTCCTAGAACAGCCTTTGAAGATCCTTTACGCCATTGCCATCACGGCAGAAAATCGACACTGTTCTCACATTTGATTCGTCGTCACTCATCACTCGTCACTCGTCAGCAATCCTCACCACCACCACCATGCAGGTAGGTACTCGTATTCATACTTTCTCCATGGATTGTTGATCTGTGGTGCCCTCGCACTAGACGTTCTGTGCCATGCGGTGGGCTCTGCCTAGGTCATCGACCAGAAGAGTAGTGTTGATGCGAATGGTATCCAGCAGTATTGTTCTCCTTGAAGTTATTCTACCGGGAGGCACCATGAAGCAAACAAGTTCCGGCAAAATGGGTCTACGATTGAAAACAAGCCTACCGCGTGTTTCTCCTTTGGATATCGATACTGGATGGATTGACATCATGGTGCCTTGTTGGCTGCGATCACGTTTGGATGATGTTGGCTCTGCTGTTATTAGTGTCACAACGTGGCGGATTCGATTTTGAACTCATGTGGTGTTTGTCTTCCACAAAAACAGATTCTTGTCAACACCCTTTCTGGAAAGACCATCACTTTGGATGTCGATCCTTCCGAGACTGTTGCCTGCGGAAAGGCCATGATCCAAGATGTCGAGGGAATCCCTTGTGATCAACAACGTTTGACTTTTGGAGGAAAGGACTTGGACAGCGACAGCATCCTTGCTGACTGCAACATCGAACAAGGATCCACCTTGAACTTGGGCCTTCGCATCCGTGGAGGACACTGCCAAGTTCCTTGCGGAATTTTCGACGATCCTGCCATCGTTGGAGAGTTGAAGCAACATGCTGAGACCGTTCGCAAGGCCATGGTCCAAGCCAAGGAATTGCACGCTGCTGGTGACTTGCAAGGCTTCAACCAAGCTGTTCGTTGGATCAACACCAAGGAGGAGCACTGCTCCAAGATCATCTCCCGTGTCTCTGAGTACTGCTTGTGCCAACGTGTCAAGAAGGAGATCTTCGCTTCGGATGGCGACTACATTGACGCCCTCAAGGCCCACCACGCCGTCATGCAATGCGCCATGAAGGCCAAACAAACCATGGACACCGCTGCCTGTGATGCTCTTGATCATGCTCTCGGAGACATGGTCAAGATGTACATCAAGGACTGAACGAATTCCATGGCGAAACTTTAGGGTTTCATCCGTTGAAGCATTCTCTCTTTCCAATCTTTTTATCCTAATTTAGGTATTGATTTGTGTACCTTTTCATGACAACTTGTAGGGGGTTCATTTTGCTGTGATTCAAAATCCGTAGTGTGTAGTGTTGACAATAGGAAATCATCGGAAGAAGGCTACATTCTCGATGGCGAAGTGAGGGTGCAACTCCGCTTCACTCACCTCCCCCGACCATTTGTCACTAGGAAAGAAAGAAAGAACTCACCCCAGCAACAATAGCAACCACCCACTGATACAAATACTATCTACAACAACTACTACTGCTACGACACTACATAAACGGAAAAGAGCGACAGTAAAGCGTCGTCTATCAACCCCCGCGCTATCGGGATTATGATACTAGTGCCTCATCGCTACAGCCTACTAGGTAGAAGTAGTGAGAGTCCAGAATGACGTGACGGACTTAGACCTTGAGTCCAGGGAAGCTTCCCTCCTCTCGGGACTCGTCCCAGTTGTCGAGCCAAGAAGAAGGGCAGATGCTAGCAGAAAGTTGACGGTAGACTTGGCACTTGTCCTCGTCCTTTCCGGTCTCCTTTAGGCAAAGAAGCCACTCATTGTAACGATTCCAGCAGTGGAGGGATTGGTTAGCGGAAGGGAATCGGTTGTCACGAGGAGTGGTGCGGATGTTCTTGACTTGGTGCAAGAGATCCTTTTCCTTGTCGGAGAGTTCAGGAAGCTCTTCGCTGAAAATCTGCAAGGCACGAAGTGCAAAACGCAAAACACAAACAACAGAGGCCGTGAGACACTGCACGAACAACTTCTACAACCAACGGGATCTCCAGCTCATCTGCACATACCTTGTTAAGCTTAGGAGCGGACATGGTTGCCTGGTCACAACAAAAACAAGAAAAGATATGATCGAGTTAGTCAACAGCGGTGTTCGGGAGAAGACGAGAGGAGCAGGTGTGCCAACGGAATGAGTTGACCATGGTCCTTATCGAGGAATCTCATATTCTACTCATTCCATTTTCACATTGCAACACTTTGCGAGAGCGAAGCGATGTGAGAACTCACTAGATGAAACTGACAAAGGGGCGAAACGACAACTGTCAAAGTCAAACCGATGGCGTTGTTGTTGGGCGGGGCGTTGCTGGCTGCGGGGGTGGAGCCCGAAGATCGGCGCTCTGTACACTTCTACCCCAATTTCAGTACCAGAAAAAGTTCAACTTTTTCCCAGCGTTCGCATCCAACCACCCAACCTCCTCCCGCCCGCGCTCTGTCGTCTGGCATGTGTCAGAACATTTCCGAAATGAAAATGTTGTTCCACGTGGTGACACAACCAGGACCCACTCTCTTCCTTTCTCATTACTACGAGTACGTTGACTACTACCATAACCTTGTCACAATACCAATACTCCATAGCAATCCGTACCTATTTGAACACAGTGCAAAGCTCCCGATGCTTCGAATATCTTCCACAACCAGGCTACTCCTTCTGCTATTCCAACTCTGCACATTAACTGGTTTTTCCCATGGATTGCACCGACATGCCTTTGTTGGATCGGTGACTGCAAGGTCCACATCCCGTTTCCCTGCCGATGCTGCCAGTGTCTCTACTTTCCCCAACCAACCAGAAAGTACTAATGTGCCAGAGAATGTGCTATCAATAAGAGGAGGAGCTCTGGATTTGTTCTCTGACAAAACTGTCAACATTGTATTGAGAAAGGTCCGAAATGTTATCCGCGGCGTTTTAGCGATTGGAGACAAGAAGGCACCAACCATCACCAGTATTGTGCGGTCTGGAATCCAATGGCTAGAGTCCTTTACAGGCATTTCTTTGCTACCTCCTCAAGCTGAAGAGACAAAAAAGACCAAAGGCAAGAAGAAAAAGGAGAAGCATGAAACGACCAAAAAGGAAACGACTCCATCCAACAAATCCAAAAAGTCCACAGAGGCTTCCAAAAAGCATCTAACCTCCAAACTCAAGAGTACCAACCCCAACTACCGAATTCAAAAGGAGCTCAAGGAATTCATTCAGTCCCCCCCGCCCAACCTCTCCGTCAAGGTAGGATCCAACCTTCGCGTTTGGATTGTCACGATGAAGGGTGCCAACGGTACCATCTACGAAGGCGAGGTCTTCAAACTGCGCATTAGCTTTCCTGCCCAATATCCAACCGTACCACCATCCGTCTACTTTTTGCAAGGCCACATGCCAGTCCATGAACATGTATACACCAATGGCGATATTTGTTTAAGTTTGTTGGGTTCCGGTTGGCGTCCCACCATGACGGCCCAATCCATAGCTGTCTCCATTCTTTCCATTCTTTCGTCGGCCCAATCCAAGTCACTGCCAATTAACAATGCGCAGGTTGCTGGAAACAAACCAGGAGAATACCAAAAGGACTGGATCTACCATGATGATAACTGCTAATACAAAGATTCATGGTATGCGCGTAGATTGCCCTGAAACTATAGGATACTGTCCTCGCATCTTGAAATTCTCTTGCTGCATGATGGTGAGGGAGACACTACCACATTGTAGGCAATGGTATGTTTGGTTTACTGTCAAGAAAATCTGGGAAGGATTGTTTTGCATTGGGTTGTCGTTCGTGAATACAGAGTACCACCATGGACTAAAATAGTTTCTTAGTGTCCCCACTATAATTACTTACAAAAGAGGCAACATTGACACCGCAGTTGAGCTTCTTTGAAGTGGTACCCTGCAAACTTGATTCTACTCTTGGAGAAAGATGAAAGACATGGTGCAGTTTTTTGACTCTGCAACCCATCAATGGAAAGGTGATATTTCGGTCTCTCGAGAATCCGTGCAGCAATAATGGGGACATTCTTCTTACTTATTCACTGGTTACGTGGTTTCACGTGGAATATGTTAGACGCCGGTACTTCCCGCAGTACTTTGCTGCGTCGGCCGTCGTTAGATATGAACCACACAGCGTCTGCCAACGCCCACCAAAGATTCCCACAAATTGATGAGAGATTGGAAACAACAGCTCACCATGAAGTTCTCAATTGCTGCTGCTTTGATCGCCACTTTGGCCCCCGCTGCTTCCCAAGAAGTCATTGGACTCCACGGAAGTGGTACCACCAACCCTTCCAAGTGCTTTTGGCACATTATGGATCTCTTCCATGCTCGCACCAAGCTCCCCACCAAGATGACCTACCGTGCTGTTGGTTCCACCACTGGTCAGGAAGAGTTCACTGGAGATATCACCACTCCTGATAACGACTTTGGAAGTGGAGATATTCCTTTCTCTGCCGAGGACTATGCTGCCTTCCCTGCTGAGTCTATCCTCCACTTGCCCATTGCCCTCGGTGCCATCAACTTCTTTCACTCCGTCCCTACTGGTGACTCTGAGTTGAACTTGACTCCCTGTGTTTTGGCCAAGATCTTCTCCCGTCAAATCACTTCTTGGACTGACAGTGAAATCATGGATCTCAACCCCAACCTAAGTTTGGAAGATGGATACCCCATTACCGTTGCCCACCGTGTCAAGGGAAGTTCTTCCACGGCTAGTATCACCGCCTACCTCCATGCTGCTTGCCCTGATGAATGGCCCGAAAGTATGGTTGGAAGTACTATCACTTGGGATGACAACACTGTAGGTTGCGAGGGTTCTGGAGGTATGACCACGTGCATTGTGGACAACGAGGGAACCATCGGATACATTGACAGTGGACATGGTTTGGCTGAGGGAGTTGCTGAAATCAAGATCAAGAATGCCGATGGTGTTTACATCACTAGTCAAGAGGCTGCTGAGCGCGGAGGAATCCTTTCCGCTACTGAAAACGCTGGATTCCCTGACTCTCTTGATGCTAGTTTCGCGGATGTTGACCTTTTGAACCAGGTGAGTTTTGCATTGCATGAGCCAATTTTGAACCTCCTAGTCGTCGTCTGACCCGCAAATCATTTTCTTCCGATAAAAAGCCTGGAGCCAGCACCTGGCCTATTGTTGCCATGACCTACGTTTATGTCCGCAAGGATTTGACCTTCATGAGTAACCCTGCCTCTCAGACATTGCTCAAGGCTTTCCTCGAGGCCTTGTACCACGAAGATTACATGCCTGTGTGTGAGGAGGAGTTTGGATTTGTTCGTGTTACTGGAACCCTTCAGGATAAGGCCCTTGATGCCATCGCCAACTTGACCATTTCCGACGGAGCCCCCGAATGGACCTTCGAACAAAGTACCACTAGTCGTGTTGGACAGGGCGACTACGTCATCTCCGTCAAGCGTGACTCGTACAGTGAAATTGAACAAGACGCTGCCGTTGACGCTATTGCTACTTTGACTGAAGAGTTGGAAGCCCTCAAGGCCAGTTATGCTGCCTTGCTCTCTTCTGTGGATTCCTTGGCGGAGACTGTGGACTCGGCCGAATATGCTGTTGGCGACGAAGACGACGATGACAAGAAGGTGAAGACTGCCTTGGCTCTTGGAAGTGTTTCTTTCTCTCTCTGGATTTTGGCCATCATCGGTGGATTGGTCGCTTTCGTCTCCAAGTGATGAGGCTATCAGCCTACTGGACAAATCAGGGGACTGTGGTGTGTTCAGAGAAAGTGGAAGGGCTCATGTCAACGACAGTGTTGGGACGGTTGGCATGGGGAAGGTGACATCACATTCGCCCATTGTCCGGTTTTCGTCCTGCTGCTAGACAGTGTAGCAGCATGTTTTTTGTGGGAGCTAGATGAACAGGTGTGGCTGAAGGACCTGCAGGGAGATTCCTTTCGATTATTTTCACCATCTCAGACTGCGGCGATAAGCACCACCAATTCTAGACTGTTAATATTAAAGCCAACTTTGTTTTGGAACCACGTCCGTGCTACAAGTTTTATTCAGAAATTCAGTAGGATTTGGTGGCAAACTATGCACAAAGTGTCGAGAATGGGTACCACTGGGGTTGCAATTTCCAGAATTGCAAACCCACCTACAATGATATTATATCGCAGCAACTAAGCGTTCTTTTTGTTCAGCTTGACATTGGAAGTCGAGAATGCTGGTGCTTCCTGCAACTTGGACAAGGAAACTCTTTGCAAGATGGAACCCAACGAAAGTTTGCAAACAACAAGAAAGAACCAGGAACCAATCAAACCCAGGGCGACCATCCATGTAGGGAACTCGAATACAACCCTTGCATATTTGACGGCCTCTGTCAGATAGCGTGTCATGACACACACCAGAGGAAGTTGTGCAAATCCGATGCGCTTGACCACCGCATGAGAGTGGTCCAAATTGACACCCTCATGACCAATACCCGTAACGTCTCCAGCAAGGAGCAGTTCATACTCAGGATACACGGCACTGGAGAGAAAGTTGAATTTGGTGATAAAGGCATGTTTGATCCAATCGGACAAGATTTCGGCACTCCACACGACCCCACACATCTTGACATAATTCATGATCATTTTCTCATCCATACCCTGAGAAAGGTTGAGCGTCAAGACAAGTGTCAAAAAGAGCGCCAATTTGAATCGCTCGCAGATATCACTGGCTGCTATTTTGAACAAGTTGGGTTTGTTGTACTTTTTGAACACGGTGGATTTGATCTCGGCAAAATTGCCACCAATCAACAAGGAAATGAGGGCTTGGTCGGTCGAGTTGATGGCAACATTCAATGTAGCCACATGTACAAATAACAGCAAGGAATGGATAGCCACGTATACTAGAACGACGACCACAGACACCAACAGACGTGAGCTTCTCGGCCTCCGTGTGGTATTCCAGTAAAGCGAGTCGAGACAATCCTGTCCAAGTGAACTCATCAATCGATCAAACACCTCCACAATCGCAATCAACAAATATAGTTTGACCATATTCTGACCTCGGATCCAATGATAGAATTTTCCAATACTAATCGGCATGAGTACCCATCGGTGGATGATGTAAATGATGCTGAGTTGGATGAGCTGATAACAATGCCTGAATGGAAAAGAAAAAATGTCTGCGTGAGTTGCATCAGTAAACACGATATCCTCCATATGTCGTGTATTTTGTGACATACCTTCGATGAAATCGAAACGGACCCTCCGTGACGCGTTTGTTGAACACTCTCAGAAGCAACAGCCGGACCAGCAACACGCTACTCCAAATGAAGCGAATGGGTAGAATGGTCAGGGTATACAAAAAAGAATCGACACAGATTCCAAATCCATAATTCAAGAGACCTTCAACAGCCCTGGGAACTTTGATGAACTCTTCCATTTGTTGATCCGTATCATAATGAGATTCTTGGAAACTGTTGAGATAATCCAACCATTTGGACTTGACGTTGTCGACGCCTCCAAGGAGTGCAGTCATGGCATCAGTATTGTCGTCCGCATCACCATCATTGGTTTCGGAATCATTATCATTGACCAAGAGAGAAGGCATCAGTTGGTACAAGGACGAAAAGAATGGACGATCTCGAACCTTTTTGTCCGTCGTTGGGACAACCATGTCGACGTTGGTAATGGGACTATTGGGCATGGCATTGACATCGTAGTAGTCCTCCACATGAATAGAGGAGGGCTTTTCTGGCCATGGCTTCAAAGCCCAATTTTCTTCGACATTCCACTTTTGGTCGGCATACCGGAGTGGGGGACTCCAAGGGCATGTAACTGCTGCAACTGTCTTTTCGACGTCGGGAAATGGGGGTACTAGGAGGAGAAATTTCCATGTTGGAGAGTGCCTCGGTTGGTTGCATTTTGTGTATCAATGCTGTGAGCTCTGCTATTTTGTTTTCCAATTGCTGTACTCTTGTCGACAAATCTGCTTCACCCTCATCATCTCGGGAAGCTCCCTCCACCGAAGAGTCTGAACTCTCAACCACCACGTGTTGATGTTTGGGGATTGTTGCAGTTTCCTCGCTGTACTCATACTCGTAAATTGCTCCACCAACACTGTCATTCAAGGGGATGTTGACCGCTAATGATGGTTCCGTGTCTACTTCCATCATTACATCATGCATGGGTATTGCTTCCGTCCCCATGTTGTTGGTGGAGAACCTTTGCAACACCAGCAGCGGTATTTTCGAGAAGGACGGACTCAACGGCAAACGTGCACATTATTTGATTGATTTGTCGTCGTGTGACGCGTGACGTGTGTTGTTCTGTATACACCCGGACAACGCACGCACCGTACCCTGCACGATCCATTGCCACGTGGAATAAAATTTAAGAAAAAAGCTCGTTGTGGATTTGTTCCTTCCTGCAAACCCCATGGAAGTTGTTCCTTTGCGTTCGGGTAATGGGAGTCTCACAACATGGATATTTTATTCACAACAACATCCACATTGACATCATTCACAACTCACATCCACGACATCAAGACAAGTGTGTGCAGTTGCATTGTCTTGCACAAGTATTTTCATTCGTCCCACTTTTGACAAAGAGATTCAAACAATAGCAGGGCTCATAGCATCTTGCTAGCTAGGGTCTGCAGTTGCATTAACTTCTTGCCACTCCGAAGAAAACTTTCATTCGTTCCACGCTACAAACAACAACAGCAACCATCGCAGGGCTCATAGAATCTTGCTAGCTAGTGTGTGCAGTTGCAAGAGTCTTTCCGATATACTTTCAAACGACAACAACAACAACAACAACAACACCGACAACAATAAGGAGAGTGTGCAGTTGCATTGTCTTGCAAGTATTTTCATTCTTTCAACGGTAGCGGGTTTCACAACATCACCAACAACCATCATCGGATTTTCCTCATCGGCTTTCTCATAATTTTGGATTCGTCCTACTATACAAGCAATCTACCAACCAAAAAGCACAAACAGAACAAAAATGGTATTGGACATTACCTTGCAAGCATCCGAGCCAATCACTGTATTGGAACGCATTGTGGGAGATCAAGAAGGATCTCCTGCATCCGAACTCTCCCTTTTGTTCTTGGGATGCGAAGCCAAGCCTCCATATGGGCCCTATGACCACACGGCTTCCTTGTTTCTCGAACTCATTGCACAAGCACTCTTGTCCTCCTCGGCTCCCAAGACCAAGGTTGCCATTCATGTCTACGGAACTTCCAGTGGGCATTTCCCAACCACCGAGGCCTTTGAACAATGCAATGGAGTCATTGTAGGTGGATCCTTCAACTCTGCCTATGATTCAGAGGAGTGGATTGACAAACTAGCGGATGTCATCCAGAAGGAGTTGGTGGCGAAACAACGTCCTACTATGGGTATTTGCTTTGGACATCAAATCTATGCTCATTCCTTCCCCGAAGGCAGGGTGGCAAAGACTCCGGCTGGACCTCAAGCTGGTCGCCGAGTCTCCGCACTCACTTCTGTGGGACAGCAATATCTTCGATCCAACTCCAACAACAGCGAAGTCGTTCCCGGTGCGGAAGAAGACAACGAACTCCACCTCTTTTGTTCGCACGGTGACATGGTCCACAGCCTTCCCAAGCAAGGACATGCTCTCGGAGGAACCAAGGAGGTGCCTATCCAATCCGTCATTTACTTTGCGGACCATGATAACCGTAAGCCCATTGCTGTGACCTTCCAAGCCCACCCCGAGTACGCATCCTCCAAAGATAGGGGATTGGAGATGACACTTCAGAGAACCATGCAGGAGATGCACGAGCGCGGAGACATGTCTGAAACGGACTTTTTGAATGCCCAAAAGGATGCTGTGGAACACTTCACCAAAGTGCAGCAGCACAGTATTGAAACCATGGTCACAGTGGGCCAATTGCTCGGATGGTTTCCCAACGCCTAGGGCAGTTCTTGTTGCCCCCTCTTTCTACCACGAATTCACACCATTATTGTTCCCCTCTGACCGATTGTGATGGATGATGATGAGTAGAGTCATAGACTTCAGACGCCGATGACTCGGACAAGTCTGATGCATTAACACTTGGTTGATAATCCAAAGAACTAGTAGATCGAGCAAAGTCTCCCAACGACGTTTGTGGTACAATAGGTTGCCGGACGATGTAGCTGTTGTCATACACATATTGCGTTGAGACAGAACAAAGTTCCAATCCCTCCAATTCGGTAAGTACATCCCATTGTCCCTGTCTCAAATTGGACATTGACGCTTCCAAACTATAGGGCGAATACAGGGTAAGCGGTGGATCCTCGGGGACCGTTGCGCCATTCGGAATCGAACCTTGCATCATTCGTTCAGAAGTTTTGTTGATTTCGTGCATCATATGACGTCGTCGGACATTTCGTCGATTGATCCACTTGACAAAGCGATCGGTGGCTGGTGCTGACGGTTGGTTGGCATGAGAACCAATGTCTTCCCTGTATACAATCATTAACGTGAGAGGCACGTTGCTTGGCGGGTGACATTCCATGATCCATACAACAATCAAACGACGTACCACCGGAAATAGGAATCTTCTAGGCGTGCGAACTTGGTATAAAACCTCTCCGAATCGTCATTGTCGTCGGGCTCGGGTCTGTGTCGGATCAAGCCCCTAATCTTGCGAATGCACTTCTTGGTGTAATACCACCAAGCAGCGAAGAAAACAGGAATCAACAAACATCCCTGGGAAACGACTATAGTGGGAGTGGTGGAGGAAAGGGCGGAACCGATCGGAATACTCCTGTTCGTAGTCTCATTATAGGCAAGCATCAAAACCGATGAAGTTTGGACAGATTGCATTCGACCCAATTTTCTCTGGGACGAATTTTTCGTCGACAGGACTGCTGGATGTTTTATCAAGATTGGTTAACTTTCCCTCCAGCGGAAAATATCCCTTTGGGCTTGTCTCGAGGAGCGTTATGATGTTCTTCAATGGCCAGCTACCCCCATCGTCCGGTCAAGCTTTGTAGCTTTGTAGGGGTTTCGCAAGAGTGCAACAAAACCAAGGATTATACTAAAGTACATATGTAAGAGGTATGGATTGTAGTGATGTAGTCTACAGTGTACAACATACTTTCCGTCCCCAAAATGGCAGAAAAGCGCCCTCAAACGCTATTCTTGATGACAGTGCTTTCTGACTGCACCTCAATGACGTTTATTGGGGAACTGAATGTCTTTCGAATAGCGTAGCGCCAGAAAACTCAAAATGTCCCAGATTCCCGGGAATTCACTTGTCAGCAATATTACGAGGTGTTGTGCAGCTATCGCACGCGGTATTGAGCATAGGGATTTTAGGCCGTTCACGGTTACTACCGGAAAGTACCTATGCTGCAAATTTTAGCGTCTGTGAACCACCTGTGCTCATCATCATCCGTACCATGGCGGCTGTTGTTAGGAAGAACTCGACGACCGTAACCTTTTGAGATTATATCATGGTATTGCTCCATTGGTTTGACGAAAACATCAAAAGCAACTTTTGTCTATTAGAATACACAAACCCATAGCCGGGTTCTCTATAAAATCCCCACAACCATTCACCATTTGTTCGTTGGTTTAGAGAACTCCTTGTTGCGCCTGGGCTAGCAAGATGCGGGCAACCAGGATGTCAGAGTCTGTAGTTGTTGGCTGCTGACTGCGGGCGAATACTTGAGCAAGAGCAGCTGTAGTAGAAGCAGCAGGATGGTGGTGGTGCTGCTGTTGAAATGCGTACGGGTAGCTGATAGGGGCACACGCCACGAGAGACGGCAGTTGACTGGAGATGTCGCTGCACACTTTGGAGGGGATCATGTGGGAAGGTTGAACAACGCGCTTAAGAACTTCGTCCAACTCCTTTTGCTTCTCTTCTTGGCGTCTTCTAATTGACCTGCGGATAGTCTTGGACTTGCAGCTCGAGCGGTACATGACATGGAGGTTGTCGCGGAGAGATTGGGATACCTTTTCTCTGGCAAAGTGATCACCGACTATGAAACGAAGAGACACGATGTTAGTTCTCATTTTTCGCCATTGACGCCACCTTGACGACTAGAGTTCCGTACCTTCATACCAGCATCCGTCCTTAAGTTTTACAAATCCTCCCTTTGGACTGGCAAACCTAATCTTTGCAACAATCTCTGAGATGATGGACATCTTTTGAAGCTTGGAGTTTGCCGCAACGTATCGATCCATGTAGTTCTCAATAATCTGCTGATATCGCACGTTTCCGGGGTGGGACTTGGCTTGCTTACCGCGGGCACAGATTACATCTAGGTTTCCAGGAACGAAAGTAGATGGCAACTTCTCCTGGCAGGAGCATTCCTTTTGGAGGGCACTGAGCTTGCAACAGTGTGGCATTTTGGTCAAGGCAGCGAAGAGAGATGTTTGGGTGCAGATCTGCGAAATTATGCGACTGTTTGAATATTTGTGAGAGTGGTGCCAGGTTTGGCTGGCACCGTTGGGAACATACACCGGTAACCATCAATCACCCCCTCAAGTTGGGTAGCGTCTCGATGCGATCTTTAAGGCTCCAAGATGCTATTCTACATTAAGTACGTAGTCCTTGTAAAGTCTTGAACATGGCATAGCGCTATCTCATTATTAGGAGAACGGTGCACAATGGCGCTATGCTCCTGTGACAAAAGCGGAAAGCATTGTTTTGACACACCGAATTATCCTATTCGCCATCACCGTAGACGTACCTGGTACTGGAGATTAGGTAGAGACTCCAGTAGCACTTGCCCTGGTCAGGGGGGCAGTCGTTTACGCCGCCGCCAACATCCCAAAACCTATATTCTACTTATAGCTGTACGAGTACTATGAGCGAAAAGCGGCGAGACGAAGGGAGCATCACAACTGACTTGAGTAATCCCCAAGTACGTACTTTCCCACGGTTCACGGCGGATGAAACACTTGCCGGTCAAACGCTTTGACTTGTTCTTGCGGCACCACAGTGACAACGCCTAATCCGTAAACGTATTCAATAAGTAAAATTCACGACATGGCAAGTCACATGCCGGTGTGAAGGTACGTAGCACAGCGTATAGCACTTTGACTTGAACACTACACCACCGGTACACAAATCGTACCGGCATATCACCGACCCTCCAAACCTTTGGGCTTTCTAGGCGAGCCGCTATTGACAAAGACAGGACCACAGGTAGAACCGAAGTGCTCGCACTCATACTTTCAGGAGAGGAGTGCTCGGACCTTTAATTAACTTGGTGACAAGATACCGGTAGTAAGTCTCCAGCACCTCGCCCTTCCGAGAATGACGACCACATTTCCAATGGGTCGATCGACCTCGTGCGGTGTCATTCCAGGAGCTCGTTCGGAACAGTTTTCTATTCTTTTGGTACATGAGTGCGACGTCTGATAGCCAAGAACCCCTAAGTATTGGTCATTTCGGGCTCACTCTGGTGAGATAATTACACCAATCATTGGTGCGCTCGGTCACAAGGGGTGATTGGATGCAGCATGCACGGCCGCCACCCAATTTGTTGCAGACGCGTACAACGGTGCACTGAGTATCCTTCTTTCCCAGTGTTGTTTCGTCGTCGCTGAGAGCCGTTTCTGTTACCAGGAAACCTGTTGATTTGAAGGTTTGTCCAGGTCAGAACCCTTTAGAACTTGTTGACTCTTGGTGAATCACTCACATCAGAAGGAAGGTGAAAGCTTGGAGACTTTAACAATGACGAGTGCACCTGCATTGGAAACATCATGCATGACAGAGCATCCTGATTTGGCTTCGGAGAACTCCGACAAGGAAAGCGTCCAGGAAGAGTGTCAAAACTCGAAGAGCTCTTCTTCCAAGGACCAGCCTGTCAGACGTGTTGCTGGGAAGAAACGACCCATTCCTACCCCTCTGTCAATATCTATCCCTCCCAACAAGAAAGTTAGAGTTGCAGTCCAACGAACTCATTCACCCAAAGCCGCTCCTTCACCACTAACTTTGGCTTTGCAGAACTGCCAGATCCAAAAGCTGACTCCCACAGTAGGTGGTATCAAGCAAGTGTCAAATTGCTTACGGAAAAATGACGGAGTACTGAAAGCCAAAAGGGAACACTCGTATGTGGCGATTCCCACTGAATGTACCTACGAAATTTGTTCCGTCCTCAAATGGACCAAGCAGAAAGAAGCCCTCAGTTCAGATGACATTGCCTACCGGGAAGAGCACATGAACCAAAGTAAGTGATGAATACTAATTCAACCCAGGTTACAAGGAACCAGCACACTAACATTGTTTCATATCCTGCCATCAGTGCTGTTGGAAAGTTCCAGTACCTGTCCACATGTTTACCTCCAGCACCAGAATATCAAGCATATTGACCGTTTACTCGACTTCCCCAAGAAGGCGTTCGCTACCAAACAAAACCCGAGTTTACATTGCACAATCAATGAAACTCGCCTGCTCTTCCAAAAGCTAGCCGACCAGTTTTGGCCCGGACCCGTTATCTTGTTCGTCCCGTCACAGCCATCAAGTCCCGATTGTTTGATTCGGAATCTATCTCAGAGTAGACAATATATTGGATTTCGTTCTCCATCACATCCACTGGCTGTCAAGGTCTTGAAACAAGTGTACCAAGATACAGACGAACCATTCGTCCTAGTAGGCTCCCCCATCCAAAAGGACGAGAAGAAGCTCTTGCGGGCTAGGGATGTCGCATCCAAGTATCTTCAATCACACCCAATTCAATCAACTAGCAAGGTCTCTATCCTCCATGGAGAAGAACGTAAGGAGATCTTCGCTGTCCCTACTTGTCAGTTTCAAGACACGTGGATGGAATGTTGGATCGTTCCGGACAAGAGAGCCATCATTTTGAAAGGAAAGAACAATAGGGATGTGGTCCCTAAGCTCAAGGAGAGTCTCCGTAATGCCAAGGAGGAAAACCGCGTTGTTAAATCTATCCTACGCCACTGGATAGTTGACGACCAAAGGCATTTGTAGAAGTCCAATATGGATTGGTTAGAATATGAACTGCACGCTGCATCTCTTGTATGGTTTTCATTTGCTGGAGGAACACTGGCCTCAACGCTGTCGTTGATGCCTAATATTGTGTCCATGAGATGATTGTATTTAGGTTAGCGTTTGTCTATGCTTTTCGTGTTTTCCGAAGTAGTTTCTAGTTTCACGGCTCATGCAGTAGTTGGTCGCAATCCTCAATGCTGTCGTCGTCCTTCCTTCCTCCGGGCCTTATTGAATGACCACAAATTTGGCAGTTTCCTGGTCATCCTTCGCGTTCATTTCTGTACTCGAACTCAGAAAAGACCTCTGCCATCAACCAACCTCCATCCCCCATCACACGGGTCGAAGCGACTGAAGACAGGTACGATACTCTGAGAAGTTGAAGCCAGTTTCCTTTGAAACTAGACGCTATGGCAGACACTGGGGATATGGCTGCAGCTGCAGCAGCCGCAGCAAGTTCTCAGGATAGCTCCATGTATCAGTTCAACGGCACGGCGGCATTAATCACTCATCTCAGGATGGAGGCGGATCTTGCTGAAGAGAAAGCCAGGAGACTAAGGCAACAAGCTGCCAATTTGGCTGAAAGTTTTGGGATCTCAGAAAGAGCTCAACAGGCATACGGTAAGCCTCCTTTGAACGCCTGTCGATTTGTATGCCGTTGTGAGCCACGTAGTATCTTATTTCTCACCCCGCTCCATCATTGGACTGCAATCACACAGAGCTAGATCCTGGAGAGATGCCCCCGTTAGATGAGAATGGCTTGCCCAAGTATAAAGGCAAGAAACGTGGTCGAAAACCTAGACCGCGGAAGCGAAAAGCAAACCCTAATCGAAGGAAGCGACAACATACAGGATACACCCTGTTCATGCAAGAGAGCTACCCTGGCGTAAAGGACGCTAACCCTGATTTTGCTTCCAAAGATATCATTGCGATTCTTGCCAAACAGTGGGCTGACATGGTTCCCGATGAAAAGTCTGACTGGAAGGCCAAGGCGCTTGCAACTCATTCGGAAAATGACCAGGACGATTCAGACATGAGGGCGGCTGTCGAGGCTGTTGTCGATGACGATGAAGATGAGGAGGACGACGATGAAGAACTAGAAGAAGATGAAGATGACGACGAACCAGCGCCACCGGCGCGGAAGAGCCGAAGGGCAAAAAAATAACGATCAGCTAGAGTCTTCCAAGTTTTTCACTAGGTTTCACCTGTAACGCAACAGAATGGAACCTAAAACCAAATACCAACTCTCAAGTGGGGTTATTCGAGGGTTGAATACGATGATGTGTGTATGTAGTAATGCTAAGCAGATGAATATACCGTATGAATCCATCCATTCTGTGGGCATGATCAGCTGGAATCGATATTGAGACGTCATCCATCCCGCAAAATACTACCTAGGTACCGTAGCACATCGCCACTGTAAGAGCGTGAAATTGCGCACACCACAGGTGGAACAAGAAAAGCATGTACGTTTTGGTTATGATCCTACTTCTATAGTACCACTTCTACCCGACGATTTGCGAACTATCGTTTTCTTGTCTTCTGCCACCGCCTCTCCTTTAGAGCAGTCAATTCCCAGGGTAACTTCCAAAGCACGAACCTCTTGCAAAAGCCGAGGTATAAGCTCTTCACTTGGTCCTTTGATGTTCGTGGCATTGAGACGTAGAGTCGACTCAAGGAAATCTTGCGTGTTGAAGTTGTAAACAGGGATCTTTTGTGCCCTAGCATGGTCGAGAGCAATTTCTGGCAAGCGGACAGCGAAGCTTGTTCCCACAAACACAATCACCTCAGCTTTTGCCAGGCAATCTTCCATTGCTTGGAATTGATAGAAATCGTGCGAATGATAGCCTTCGTCAAACAGAAGTGCTTGGGGGGCCAAGCAGTTATGACAGACTGGACACCGCGGAGCTTCCGAGATTGGGCCTTTTCCTTCGGCGAGAGTCTTCCGAACCTGGAGAGGAGAGATTTCATTGCCATCCAGTGACTCCGCTTGTTGGTAACGACATCCCTTTTTCTTCTTATGCGCGATTCGACGCTTGCGACGATGACCCAAATGTACAAGTCGGTGGTCGTCGTCATCATCCTCAGAGTCGGTATCTGAATCTTCCTCGGGCACGCACTTGAACAAACCTATTCTTCCATGTGCCTCAATGAGTAGTTTCGATGGCCGATGCAGGCCATCCACATTTTGGGTAATGATGCGAAGCGTGCCTGGATAGCGTTCGGAAAGCTGGTGAAGAGCATCATGTGCGGCGTTGGGTCGGGCATCCTTTGGCAAGCTCAGATTTGGAAGCCAGAAATCATTGTACCACTTGAGTGGGTCCTTGCGAAAAGCATCACGGGTGGCATTTGTCCAAATTGTGGAAGTCCAAACCCCATTACTTCCACGGAAAGGCCTAACGCCCGATGCCACACTGATACCAGCCCCAGTGATGAAGACCACACGCTTCCGATACAAGCAGATTTCTTTGGCTAGCTCACAGAGAGACTGGCTTCCACGGGAACTGCGCCGAGTCTTATACTGCTGGTATGGGACAGAATCATCATATGAAGAGAGACCACTTGCGGCCCGACGTGGGCGACGTCGAGGTGCCATAGGAAAGATTTTTCGATCACTGGATGGAATGAGAGTTTCCAAGAAAGAA
The DNA here is from genome assembly GCA_016586335.1 of Nitzschia putrida. NCBI lineage: Eukaryota > Bacillariophyta > Bacillariophyceae > Bacillariales > Bacillariaceae > Nitzschia > Nitzschia putrida. Next base: position 62,564 of record BLYE01000214.1, read on the forward strand.
TTTCCACTCGGGGACCTTGTAAGTAGTCCGATAGTAATGTCTTCCGACCACAGAACGAAACCTAAGAGCCTAGGTATAGCAACAACAGGAATTCAATCAGCTCTAGCAACACGGCGAAGGGTGGTGCCCTCAAATCACTTGTGGCAATGTTGTTGTGCAAACGCCAGTTGAAAACGGGGCAACGGAGCGGAAGGAATAGGCATATGTTTAGGATTCAAGATTACGATATTGTTAAGTGTATTCCAAGAGTTTTCGCCCAGGCTATAATACGCTGCTCGCAAGTCGCAAGGGTGGGGTGGTGAACGCTCTAGAGAGTACGTACTAACGTTGGTACGAACGAACCAAACCACCAACCCATACTCGTACCGGTCGTGCGACCACGCCATCGTCGAGTGCCACACAAACCCTTCATCAAGCGAAACTAAACATAATAATATATTTAAATTAGGTACTAACTACAAAACTTCGCATACAACCAGAATCCTGATGCTCATGTACAAGAAAATGTGGGTACCTGGTATTCTTTCTGCACCTTACAACAACATACTATCGTTAGTAATATTGGCCATTATTTGTTACTAGTAAAATCACCAGTTCTGGACACATGTAGCATCTATTCAAAACCATCCTTCTATAGAAAAAGTTACCTAGGCATAAACTAGAAGACAAGCTCTACAACATGAAAAAAGAAGCAAAGAAAAAGGTCGTGTAGAAAAAAAATATCTGA